>JZLH01S0049012.1:57787-70666 GCA_001188425.1 Eucidaris tribuloides
ACTAAGCGTTGCCGATGGCCGGGGCAAAGTAACATCACAGTCGGCAGATTTGGAGTGTTCAACTAAAAAAATGCTTTGATCCGCACCCTGTCCCACCCCTACAAAAAAAAACTAGAATAAAAATTCCACATTTGATCAAAGTATTCAAATTGTTCTAGTCTTAAAAATGAAGTCAGTGAGAAGGCAATATTGTGGTTTAATATCACAGACTCTTATATTGACACTTAGGTAAAATTCTAAAGCCAAAGTAGCCTGCTTGAGTGAGGGGAGAAACTGTAACACAGGGCCTGAGCCAATATTTGTATACAGCATACAGCCAATGTCTACACATTTATCTAAGGTAGAGGGCATAAAGAAAAAGAATCAATACTACAAATATTGATTAACAGTATATGATAGATTTTAGCACATCTACACCTCCCCCCAAGAAAAAAATCCTGCATGCCCCACAAACATCAAAACTACATACATCCACATCTTTCTGTCTGAAAATCAAGTCAGTGGGAAGGTAGTAGTGTAAAAGTACAGAATCTTCATTTTGAAACAAGGGCAAAATTCCAAAACCACTGGAATTGCTTGGGCAAGGGGAGAAACTATAACACAGGGCCTGAGAAAATATTAGTATACAGCCAATGTGTGGGAATGAAGAAAAGCAAACAATAATATAAATATTTATAAATAGTATATGATTGATCTTAAAATCTTGTGCTTCGTAATATGATAACTTTGGATTAAAATGTTGTATAACCATCAATTGAGTATCATGATAAAGCTAACAATACAGGTATTTCACTGATATAAATATGTCATGGCTATTTAGCAGAAATAATTCTTACAGCTCCAAACAACGATTTCCCGTTGACTGCATCAACAAACTGCTCTGCAATCTCGCAGGCGACTCGCTCCTGGGCCTCCACCGTGCTGGCGCCAAGATGTGGGGTGACGATCACCTTGGGATGCTGTACGAGGGCGGTATTCGTTGGTGGTTCCTGAAATGTAGCATACATGTAACAGTGTAAGATACATGTTATTTATATTTTGTGTAAATGATCAGGGTTTGGATACAAAGTGAGCTAAGCATTTTTTTTTTCTTGAAAGCAAATAAGGTATAATTTTGCAAGCACAAACTAGTCCCCTAGACTGCAATGTTTTATGATATGTCAGCAAATTTGATTGATTTTAACCCAAAGTAACTCTGCTGATCAAAAGATAGATAAAAGCAATTAGATTGCAGATCTGTCTACATGGCAATACAGGGTTTCGTAGGTTTACAGGTTTTGTATACTTTTCCATGACTCTCTATCTCTCCCCCCCCCCCCCCACCCAATCTGTGTGATTGATCTAAAAGACCAAGCTAGTTCAAGGAAATTAGCATGCTTGGAGGTAATCATCTTCTTGGGGTAAATGTATTCTAGAAACAATGCAAGAATTCTGCAGTGAAAATTTTGTGGTCAAATGTTGACTCACTTTAGAACCACTACCATCAGTATCAGGGTTGGCATATTTGCTGGTCAGAATCTTATTTCCCAACCAATTGACCGGGAAATATAAATTTGTCCCATTGACTTTGTACACAAGAATGCAATTTTTTTTGGACAGTGTCCAGGATATATGACAAAAATTGGGAAATATGCCAACCCTGATCAGTATCCGTTTTTGACAAATTTGGTGTGTAGTTTTCAATGGAATCAATTTCTATCGGGGTATGACAGTAATTCAGTACTGGTATGTTCATGCTTAATTTTCATTTAGTAAACAAATTCAGGACAAATCCTTCCAGCCAAGATTCACACATTGGCATGTGTCTGAACTCTTTTGCTTCTTCAGGCATTTTGCAGTGTTTCCAGTCATATTACTGCCCTTTAAAGGCATCGTATAACATTGTTTTCAGTTTGAAAAATCTGAACTACATGATTCCCTATGTCTCTGATAAGGTATAGAAATGAAGCTCAGAAAACATTGCAGTTCAAAACGATCATAATGTGATTTCAAAAAGTGTAAATCATTGAGCGACCATTCCTGTTTTCCTCCATAGACTGTTGTGTAGCAGAATTTTCATCAGCTGAGAATAATTCATGTGCCAATTTTCATCTGTAAATATCTTATGAGTAACAGCATAACTGCCTAAAGTTTTCTGTTCTAGGGTGTTTATTTGTCCATCCAAACACTGTCAGATAGCAAATTTTCAATCTTTTTTTTTTAAATAGGGCTTCCACAATGTTATACAGTGTCTTTGAGGGTTCACTCCATCTCTTACCTCTGTGAAGACATCGAGTGCAGCGCCCCCACACTGACCAGCATCGAGGGCTCTCAGTAGGCCCTCCTCGTCAATGATACCACCTCGAGCCACGTTGACAACCTTGACCCCACGCTTGCATTTGGGGAAGGAGCTGTCACCTAGAAGACCTGCAGGAATTAGATCGGGATGGTTGGGGTCAATTACATTTTGAACACAACCTCTACATAAATCAGCATGCTAACAAAGTACTAACATAAAAGTTAATGTGTGGGGCAACGTTAATTTTGAATAAGGCAGCACTAGTGCCATCAACGGAAAATCCACCAGTTTAAACTGCCAATCCTACAACTATTCATAAAAATTTGAAGTGAGCGAATCCTATTTTATAATGCACATGTGATATTTTCTCACCTGGAAACAAACCCGTATTCTAGTAACCGTATATAGACCATGGAATAAATATAGAAATACAAAAATGTACAGCTTGAAATTATGCTGGTGAAAGTTGTTTTCATTGAAAACAAGAGCCCCGGGGGGCACGACGCTCACCTGAGTTCTCGCAAACTCTTTATGGTACCATAAAAAAAATCAGCTATAAAGTTTTGGCCCCTTGACCTGATATCTAGGACCACATAGGCCAAATGAACCAGTTCTGACAACTTTGCAATCCCCTTGCCATACACGTATTAGGCTAATTTTTCCAAGTTTAATTAAATTCTGACATCTCCATTTTTATAAAAACAAGGCACGCCCATAGTATGTTAATTTTGACCTTTGACGCTACTTATGTGACCTTAGACCCCAATTTAACATTGAGGTCACTCATATCATTTACATTAGCATTTACCATCCAAGTTTAGTCAGCAAATGGGCCATACAGACCAATAAGAAACATCATTTGACGCTTTGACCTACATATGTGACCCTTGACCGCCCCGTTACATTGAGGTCCCTGTTACGCATCTACAACCGCGCAGTTTGGTTACAAAATGGGCTTGTGGTTAGAAAAAGTTATCCCATGTTTGGGCCCTATGGCCCCTGTTCCGCTGGGGCACCAGGGGGCCTGGTTGTACCATTCGCAGGAACGCGCTGTATCCCTCCCACTGAGGATGTCATTCCCGACCAGTTTGGTCTAAAATCCGATTGATTGTAGAATGTGAATTATTCCCATTAGGGCCCGCATCCAACTTTTGCCCGGCGCCATTTAGGGCCAAACCGGCCACCGCTGGGCATTGCTCATGAGGAACATTAATGTAGCCATAATAGAGGTATCTACAACAAAGTGGTTTACCTAAACTATTTCTGATCCTAGAGAAAAGAGTTGAAAACTACGCTCACGTTTGGCCCTTTAGAGGAGCCCTGCCGCCTGGGCCCCCCAGGGGGCTCAGGTGTACCATTTGAGGGGAACACTTGAATCCACCAACCCCTAAGATCGATTCACTGCAGCGATTGTGGGACCGAAATCCAAATCATGCATTTTGGAAAGAAGAACTGAAATGTGTAAAAGTTTAACGGCACGACGACGGAACGACGACGCACGACGGATCGACGGACGAAAAGCGATCGCAATAGGCTAACTTGAGCACTTTGGGCTCAGGTGAGTGAGCTAAAAGGGGGGGTTATGAAGGAAGTCCAGTTACCTTTAGTTTGTGGAATAAGGGGAGTATGTACTGTGATGTAGTCACACTTGGGCCACATGTTGTCCAGTGTCATCCACTCGATTTTAAATTCCTGGGATTCTTCTGCTGACACGATGGGATCAAAGCCAATTGTCTGCACAAAATTTGAAAAAAGAAAACAGGTATTAATATTCTTAGTTTCTTCTTTCTTCGTCAGACAGGTAAAAATAAAACGTTACTCGACCAGCTGGCAGGTCAAATTTTGTAGATGTTGAGTCTATGTTGTATTTGGGCAGACAATGTTTCAAAGTTACCTGCCTGACTGACTAGTACAAAAAATGCCAAGATCCAGCCCCGACTGTGGGCCTTTAAACGATTAAATTTGTTGTAACAAAAGTGATGGAAATAATCATTTTACCATTTTTTGGTTACCTAAAAAAAAGTCAAAGACCACTTAAATTCTATAAAATTATCCCATATCCCATACTTACAGTATAGCGGAAATATTTAAATTGATCATTTAAACAAATCAAGAAAACAATAAAAAAAAACATGATTTAAATCAAATCAATTCACCTTCTATTTAAACAACAATTATCCACCCTGGTTATAATGCAGTATTTAGCATGCTCATGAAACTTCAGATTAAAAAAAAATGTTTTTCATTAGGAAAATCATGTTTTAGTTTTGATGATGGAATACTAAATACTGGTTGACAGCTCTGCATATCTTATTTTTTTTCGCAGTATCAAACCACTTTCCTCAGCAGTTGATCACTAGCTTCATTTTGCCCCAAACCCAGTGAAGCATATAGTATTTGATTTTAAAATAAAACATATTCTCCATAGACCCCACACCGAGATATCCCATACAGTCCTCAATGGATTTAAATTATACCCATCTCCTTACCGTCATTCCAAACGACTGCATGCGCATGGCCACCTCCCTACCTATCCTGCCAAGACCCACAATGCCGAGCGTTTTGCCGTACAGCTCCGAGCCCATGAAGACTTTCCTGTCCCATTTGCCTGCCTTTAGGGTCGCATGGGCCTGTGGAATATTTCTGTACATATGACAAAAAAGAAAAAATTAGACTTTTAATTTGTCACTTAGACGAATTGGTGATCTGCATATTTGCTGCGATCATTAGATCTAAAGAAAGTTTGACAATCTATACACTGTATCCTTGCTTGTTCAAAGATGTACTTTTTCCCATATTAAATTCCCTATCAAAAATCCGGACTGACAATTGACAAAAATAGCTCACGTAACTACATTTGGAGAGAAACAGGGTTACTGGGTTAGCATATTTCCTGGTCAGAATCTTATTTCCCACCCAGCCATCCGGGGAAATATGAATTTCTCTGGTTCTGGTTCTGGTGGTTTACTGCATGAACTCCTCAACGGGATGTGACATGCAGGCGCAATTTTGTCGACTGAGCATGTTTTGGTATTAATTTTGAAAGTGACCATTTTTGATGATTTTATCCAAATCTATTTGTTTTAACCGGTTTCTAAATATGTCAATGGAGGAAGCATCTCTAACGTGTGGCGGTAGGCAATTCCATTCGGAGAATGTACGTGGTAATAGCGAATATTTGTAACAATCCTTAGAAGTAGGGAGTTTGTTGAACGAGATTGAAGATTGTTTCCGTGTGGGGACCCCCCCCCCCGATGGTGTTGACTGGTGTGAATCCATATTAATTGCGATGAGTTTATGGATGGATTTGTAAATTAAAGTTAATCGTTGAGCTGCTCTTGTGTGGGTAAGGGGTTCCCATTTGAGTTTAGAGATCATATCTGAAACACTGGCTCATCTCTCATTGTTATTTAACACGAATCTGGCGGATCGCCGTTGTATTCCCTGCAGTTGATTTATGTATTCCTTTTGGTGTGGGTCCCAGATTGATGAACAGTATTCCAGTCGAGGTCTGACTAATGTTTTGTAGGCAATTGCTTTAACATCCGGTGAGCAACTATACAAATTTCTGCGAAGCAGGCCAAGAATCTGATTTCCTTTTGAAGAAACAGTTTGAATATGATTTGACCAGGTTAGTTTATTGTTCAGTTCCACTCCGAGGTATGTATGTTTAGATACGGTTTCCAGAACTGAGTCCCCCATTCGGTACTGTGAATCAATTATGTTCTTCTTGTGAGTAATATGCATTGCATAACATTTTGTCTTGTTGAATTTCATTTCATTCTCCCATTGACTTTGTACACGTAAAGGCAATTTTATATCAGACAGTGTCCGGGAAATATGACAAAAAGTGGAAAATATGCCAACCATGGAGTGAAGTCTAGATTTACACGAAAACACAATAGGCTTACTGTATATGAATGACCTGAAATTCACTTTGTCAGTTATGTCCAGAATCAGTTCATGCACAGTTCAGAATTCAAGTGTTATGCAATGAATGAAGATCTCGCACTGAACAGGACCCACTACCAGGTATGTTTACATCAGGCAGAATACTAATATTTAACAACACAACTGGCACACGTCCCACAATATTTGGCAATCTAACTTTACAAAGGGTCAAAGATGCCATTCAATAACTACAACATGAATTTCTTTAAGTACTCTAGATAATGACAAAAGTCACAATGGAGACTTATCAGTGTCTGTTCTTCTCTACCTCTTACGCATCCTGATTAAGACAGTCATTCACCCTATGCCAAGTGTTTTTTCTTACATAAGCAAATTGATCTATTGGTAGAGTGGTGCACACAATGATTCTGGGCATAGTACTCACGATAAACGTGATAAAGTCTTGTCTTGTGGAATGTCCACGACTCCACGTGGTGACTTGAAGTGTTAATGAAAGGTTAAGAATCATCACAGACCCCACCCCTTTAAAAAAACAGGCCTATATTTGTTCCACAATGAAAAAATAAATAAATAAAACAATTGCTTCAGATGAAAATAAGGGTCAGTCATGCACAATTGCCCAGAGTTGCATATCTCTGGACAAATAAAACCTATTCTTTCATCAGGTCTTTTTGCATATCAGCACAGAAAAAAGTAGAGGGATGACACTAGCCCTCTACTACAATGCCAAAAGGATCTTTTCTTTTTGTGCTATGAGGGAAAAAAAACCTTTGCCAGAAATTTTAGAGGCTCATTTTATGACTGACATGGGTTTCCATTCATGTTGTAATTTGCTGTCATTATTTTCTATTACTAATTGTTTAATCACTTGATATACATGTAGTACACATAGGTCTGCCCAAGGCCACCCCTCCCCCCGAAATGAAAAAAATAAAATAAAATAAACAAATAAATAAATAAATAATTAGACAAATGAATAAATAAATAAATAAATAAATAAATAAACAAATAAATAAATAAATAAATAAATAAATAAATAAATAAATAAATAAATAAATAAATAAATAAATAAATAAATAAATAAATAAATAAATAAATAAATAAATATAAGGTAGGATGAGCATACAATCATGGTTTTCATTATGGACCTACATGTATGCCAGAACGATATTCTCTGCAGTTCATCAGTGAGTAAGCAATTTAATGAAGTACTCTTACCGTGACAAACAGCAGATCATGGCGCAGGTGTGTTCAGCCGCACTCAGTGTATTTCCTCCAGGTGTACTGTAGAAAATAAAGCATTTTATGTTAAGAACCATAAAACATTCATAAAGAGGTACTTGTTCCATTAAAACATCAACATTTCCCTTTCATTTGAAAAATAAACTCTGGCTGGTCTTCAGTTTGATCAATCAATTAGTATTATTACCAGTAAGAATATTCAGTGCTGAAAATGTTGATGTACCATATTCTAAGCAAAGACAAAGAGCAATGTTTCATATTGTTTTCTCCTGAGAGTTTTTCATGATTGAATTAAATGAAATTGATTGATAAGCTTTTTCATACTTTTCGCCTCAAAAAAAAATAAAAAATAAAAAAATAAATCTCTAAATTATGTTTTCTGCTGGCTAACACAAACCCTCATGTTTCAAAAAATATTTTCTTTAATTTGTTCCTTCTTTTCTTTTTTTTTTTTGGGGGGGGGGTGGGGGTGGGGTGGGGTTAACAATCTTTCTAAAATTAAAGAAACCGTCGACCTTGCCTGGTCGCCTGCGGCATGGACTAGTGTGCAATGGCTATAAAAGTGTAGCATCCATGGACCGAAAAATCTGAAATCAAAATTACATTTTTTAAGTCTTTTTCCTACACAATTCTACAAAAAAAGAAAGGAAATTGAATGAAAATCTCCTTACACTACAGCAAAAGCTCCACAAATATCTGCTTGAATTAATTTTCCATAGTGATATTCATAACACAATGGAAAATTTGTTACAAAATTCTTAGATCCTGTTTACATACATTACATAGGGAATGTGCATAGCGTGGTATTGAAAGTGCATTCATGCATGTACACGTGTAGTGCAATTACATGAACTTCACGGAAAACTAAATATTTTGTAATTTCGTGGCTCTACATTGTCTTACTGTTCAGGTTTACAAATTCCCCTTTATGGTGGAAATGTTTAGGCTATGTTTTGAAATAGTTAGACCCTTTACAAAACCATTAAGAAACAACACACTTACTTCATAACAATAACACCCCTATGTGTGGCTGCCTTGATGTCAATGTTGTCCACACCGGTTCCTGCTCGTCCAATGATTTTCAAGTTGGTTCCAGCCTGAATGACATCTGCGGTAACCTTTGTGGCTGATCGAACAATAAGGCCATCATATTTCTATTAAAACAGTATTGAAAAGAAGAGATAAAACATATGCAAATTAATACCCACAAAGAAACAAATGTTGCATTTTTTGTATTTGTTTATTTACATGTAATCTACTGTATAGAACCCAAGTGCACATTGTACATTTACTGTAAATAACTGTAGAGAAAATACACGACGCCAAAACCATTAAAGAGGCAGCTGCTGTCAGTAATTTATTTATTTATTCATTTATTTTCTATACATTTATTCAATTTATTTATTACTTATAAATGTATTCACTATTCATTAAATATTTGTTAATTCAATTTATTAGTTTTCTTTTCACAAGGTAGTCTTTGCTTATAAAAGAAAAGACTTAAGATAACAATTTAAACATAACATATAAAAACACATTCACAAAATTAAAGCTCAGTGGCATGATTAGGAGAAATAAAAACTGCCTTTCAATACCAAGTAGGCTACGAGTTAACTCGTGTTAGGTGGAAAACGTGTGTTTTAGTGAAATCAATTCGTCTCTGACGGGTTAAAACCAAACTGGTTGAAAGATATATACCAAATATACACCAGCTGAAGTGGATCTCCTGGCTAAAGGGATTTGTCTTCAGTTTGTTTATGGATAAAAAAGCATGAACAGGCTAGCAGTTTAATTCTCTCGAGGCTCGAGAGAATCAAGTCCCATAGAAGGCTACACTACAGATTTGTCTGTCACAAAGCATACTGTTATTTTAAAATGAGTCAACTTTTGACTAAAAATTTTCACCGTAGAATCTTTGCATAGTTTACTTGATTCTAGAATAGTTTTTACCCTAAGTTGAGGACTACCCCCAATCATGTCATATACCTTTAACATTTATTATAAAATCATAAATGTTTAACCTGAAACAACTGTCTTGCATTGAAGTAACCTTCAGTGCAAAACTAAGAAGATTGAATTCCTACTACAACTTGAATTCCTTTCTGTCAAGGAACATTGAAACAGCAGACTCGAGCAGAGATATATACAAATTTGCAGAGTCATCATTATTGAAAAATAACCTTTGGAACCTGGGTTTGAACAGTAAATTAGCATCTAGGATTATGATCTGACCTAACAGTGTAAGTGCTAGTTATCCAAAACTGCCCACACATCGTGCGACTATGTGAATAGAACTTCACAATGTCATCATGCACATCACGGCATTCTGTGTTTTACTTGTAAATCGCCTAGCAGTAAACAACACATTTTATGGGAAATGAAACAGAAACACAAAACCCAACCAGACTTTTGACAATTTGCATTTTTTTGTGGGGGGGGAGGGGATGACTGTGCACTCGGCCTGATCCTGGGGGATGCGGGGACATATCCCAATTTTTTTGGAAATCTCCCCCCCCCCCCCCTTCAATTTCTAAAAATAAATTTATTTTTTTGATTTTGTAGCATCTTGTATAGATTTTGATATCAGCAAACTATTCAAAGGATAAAATGAAATAAAAATAAAGCTTAAAAAATGTTGACGCCAATGATTTAATCACAATTTCCACTTTTAACAATATTATATGTTCCTCAGCGCGTTTCCCCCACTCGAGGGTATTTTTATTACCTTCATTTTCAATTCGTCCCCCCCCCCCCTCCCCAACTCGTCACATAAAACCCACCCCTGGCTGTTCAGTCACACAAAAATACACGTGAGGTTATTATCCATCCTCAAAACAAAGGAACTGCTGATATTCAGCCCAGTCCAACCTCACCCCATTTTTCATAGCAACAAGCCAATATTATTGAATCCCCCCCCAACCACCAATCCGGGGGCCAGTCAAATATTATCCCTGTTACAATGCGCTACCAAAAAAAGCCGTTTAAAGGGTTTTTTCAAGTTTTAGCCCGGCCCGCTGTGCACTGCGTTAAGGTATCAAAAATCATCAGATTTTCCAAAAAAATGGTTTGAAAGATGTCAACATATTTTACGGTAGTTTCTTCTCAAAGCTTTTTTTTAAGGACTGCCCAAAATTTATGATGTTTTCCCCAAGCTTTCATTTAAATCTATATTGTTAGCAGTAGACAAAACTTTGTAGGGTCATATTCTGCCGACAACTGTTTAGCCAAACATGTGTAAATGAAGCCCACCGAATAAAACTTGTTTATGTCTTTATTTGCACACAGAGAAAAACGCGTGGTTTATGGGGTGTCTGGATAATAATTGCACGCATGTGTAAACAGCATTTATATTGACTCCCCCCCCCCCGGGCCACAATCTCAGAACACGCAGAATTTTCAAAAAGCATTTGATACAGTAGGCCAATGGCAATGCAAGCATTTTGGGTTTACAAATAGAAACCAATTTTTCTCATTGAGCTGACAAGCAAAATAAAGGTCACATCAGTGGCGTACCGTGGGTCAGCTCATTGGGGGGGCACCCAGTCGCTCAGCCGAAATTGCATTTTCAGATGGTGGATTTTAAGCGCTGCGAACGCTAAGCGTGTGGTAGGGGCAGGGATAGAGGTACCCCTGTCAAGGGTTTGTTTGTCTATTTTTGTGTTAAAATGTCCCCCAAATCAATGATTTTTGTAACCAAAAAAATCGCTGTTTTAATGTATAGGCTTGCTTTATAGTAAATATATATGTTTGTATGTATGTCATTATTGGTGAAAAGGCAATTCCGCGAGCGAGCGTAGCGAGCGAGCGGTTTGGAAAACTTTGCAATTCTAAGACGAAAAACGCGTTTTGCAGGTCCCTAGCCAGGATATTTCAAAGGAGGGGGTGCGTATAAGCCTAATAAAAAAAATAACGGACCTATGACCAGGACGGGTTGGACAGACCACCCTAATGGATGGGTTCCAGGGGCCTACCTTATAGAATTCCAAGTAGGGTCCCCGTCCCGGGAGGGAGTAACGGAGCTCCGCTCCCTGAAGCTCACGGCTTAACTAGCACTTTCATTTTATATAAGGAATATTTGTTTGTATGTATGTCATTAATGGTGGAAAGGCAATTCCGCGAGCGAGCGTAGCGAGCGAGCGGTTTGGAAAACTTTGAAATTCCAAGAAGAAAAATGCGTTGCAGGCCCGTAGCCAGGACATTTCAAAGGAGGGGGTGCGTATTGGTCAAGAAAACCATGAGAAAACGGACCTATGACGGGGAAGGGATGATCATCCTAATGGATGGTTTCCAGGGGCCCACCTTATAGAATTCAACATAGGGTTCCCGTCCTAGGTGGAGTGAGGGGGTTTTGCCCCCTGACGCTCACTGCTTGTAGCAGTTTCATAAGGATATTTTGTCTCTGTGCTGACACTATTTTTCTTTGAAATGGATAGTCAACAATAACTAAACCACCCCATTTTTAAAAATTGTTGTAACTTCATTCGAAGGTATGAATTTTGTAGTCTGGAGTGCCGATAGCAGTTCATTTTTCAAACGTGGTGGTGATTTGTCAGGGGTCAGGGGGCGGAGCCCCCTGAACCTGAAGCTCGAGCATGAGTTCGATCCGTTTTGTAAGCTTATTGTGACCTTTTGATAACACTTGTTTCTTTAAATGGACAGCTACAGTCGACAACAACAAAACCAAACCAAACAAAACAACCCCCCCCCCCCTTATGAACTGTTTGGCACTTCCGCGGTGTTTAATGTATGTATCATGAACTGCTGATAGCAGATGATTTTCAAAACATGGCGGTAATTAGGGCCTATATCGGAGGTCGAGCCCCCTGAAGCTCATGGGTTCTAGCGGTTTTATGAGACTATTTTGACCCCTGTCATCACTGTTTCGTGAAATGTAGGGCCATCATTCAGAAATAATCAAAAACCTATTATAGAAATACGTTCTTTTGAACGTACCCCCTCCCCCGGCTACGGTCCTGGTAATTCGAAATATTTCATACTGCAATGTGCAAACAAACAAATTATGCAAGTGTTTATTCAGGTCTTATATCCCCTCTATCCGATTTGAATTGAATGCGTTGCAAAATGGTGCACACGCAAAAGGTGTGCCCCGTGAATGATGAATTTTGGAGGAAAAATTTCTGCACAAAACTGTTTGATTTTGATAAGTGTATCTGAAAATTGTCTGCACTATCGCTGGTTAATAATAGAAGGGGACGGGGGATATTCCCAGTCTAACACGATTAATAATGTGGGAACGCCTAAATATCCACATTGATGCACAAACCTATACTACTACTTTACATAAGTTCAAAAGAACGTATTTACTTTCAAAATTAATATCAAAATTTACCCAGTCGACTTGCGCCTGCATGATACATCCAGCAGAATTTATGCAACAAAACACAACAAAATTCTTGAATAGGTCTAAACAGTTGTAAGTTAAGTTG
>JZLH01S0049012.1:70691-93446 GCA_001188425.1 Eucidaris tribuloides
AGAATATATTCAGTCGACATCTAAATCCATCAAAAAATACGTTTTTCGTTGGGAAAGGGTGCGCGCAAAAACGCGCGGTAACGCAGCGCCAACTCAAAATGCTCTAAATACCTAATATATAGAACGTTAAGAAGTCATTTGAGATTTTATTCTTACGCGCCGTACACGACATGTAAGACCGCGCGGCGCTAATGTTGGGACCAGAAAAGATGACCTGACCTGAACTTAGACCCTTGCCAGTTTGGTGTTTTTTTCGACCCCGCCGCAGATATTCGCAAATATAGGTTAACTCTAGCTTTTTTAGCTCAATGCACGGTCCATAGGATGACGTCACGGGCGACGACCACCGCTGACAAAAATTGGTTGAGGTGTTGACACTTGAACATAATGTTAAGGTCACAAGATGATTGATTATGGCGTTAATGAGATAAGTGCTAACAAGAAATGGTCAGAAAGAAACAGGAATAAAAAATAATAATAAAAGAAAGATTGAAATATCTAGTGATCGTGTTTACACGGATCACAAAAATAAAGATTCTACGAATCTATTTGATCCGCGTTTACGCGGATAGCCAAAATATGCTGACGAAATCTATGGTGGATCCGTTACGCGATCACCAATAAACTAGAATTTTTAAAATTCGTCACTAAACAATTGTGACTCTAACCGCTCCGATCCTAATAAAAAATATGATCAGGTATATAAATTATCATTGCATGAGAAACTATGTCTCATCCCTCGTAAATGTCTATAAACATTAGTGAAAATTCGACGTGCGAGTACGCGTTCGTTGCGAAGCGTGCGCGCACGCGTTGTGATTTAGCACCCAGTGATGACTTTTGGGACCCTGCAGTACTGTACCAAGTTTGTTACTCTTAATTGCACCCCAATTCATAACTAATCGCGGAAATCGATTGTTATTTGTTGACGCCCAGATGACGTCACAATAATTCGACATGCAAGTATAACTGAACTCTTATACTACGGATCAAAGCTATCAGAATGAGCATAACGCAGTAGGCCATGTCTATTCTAGGAGAAAATTCACCTGATTAAGACTTATACTTGAAATGTAAGCGTACGCGTTCCGCTTCGTGGACGCCCGCACGCATATAAAAGCACGCCTGATGAACCTTTGGACCTGAAGTTACTGTGTAACAATTTGGTGAATTTACTCGATCCAGGCATATGAGAATATGCCGAAATACATTTTTCTTTGTGCCGTCATAGATACGTCACAACCACATTTGTCATGGAAAGGATACTGAAATGCTCTCTACCGCAATGCTCTATCAGAAATTAAGCAATAAAAAAGTAGGGTCACCGTTAATTCTGGACGAGTTATGAGTGAGTGTAAAAGATGCTCATTATTCCACTACGCGCGCCAATGCGCGCGCATTTACGTTTTTTGGACTTAAGCGATATTTTTGGGTCCTAAGTGGTCGGAAAAGGTTCTAATTGATGGAGAAAATTCCATCAGAAATCGCTAAATTCATCGAAAAAACGACGAATATTCTCAGGAAAGGTTTGCGGCGGAGAAAAACGCGCGCGTTACGCGCGCGCGACGCAAATGCTTCCAAATGACTGAAACGATGCTACTGTTAATAAGAAGTCATTGGAGCATTGTTTAAAATTTAAAATATTTGACGCGCCCCTTGCTAGCCCATCATAGACGCCGCACGGGCACGTATTAAGGTTCAAAAATTGACCCTTGACACTAAACTAAGTTCTCCAAATTTCGTTGTTTTATTCGACGCCGCTTGAGATATAGGGGGGGGGGGGGGGGGGGGTGCAGAATGTAGGCTAGACAGCTTTTGGCTTATGACGTCATGATGCACGTCACAGACATTGTCAGAGGACATTCTGTACGTATTTGACATGACAATAACTAGCAAGTTTACTGATGATTGACGATTTGTTCTTGAGATATCGATGGCACAAGAATGACCCAGAAAGAAACACGAATAAACTAGATTTTAAATCGTTCACGAGACGATTTGGTGATCAGCGTAAACGTCTCCTTCATTAATCTACAAAAAATTGCAAACAATCCTATATCAATATCATTGCGTCTGAAATATTTCCTCATCACTAATCTCTCCTTCAAGCCATCATTCAAAATTCAAACGTTGCGCGTGACGGCGTTCGTCGAGACGCGTTGGACGGTTAGATTAGGCACGCAGTGACAAGCCTTTGACGTGAAGGTACGTTAACAACTTTGTATGTTAGCTCGACTCCAGTCAATGAGATATACCGCGAAATATAACGATTTTACTTTGTGACGTCATAGATACGGTACAACAGCTTGGCATAAAAACAGATGCCTGAAATGTATCTACGCATGCAATCACGTCCTATCACGAATAAGCAATAAAGTAGGGGTCACCGTTAATTCTAGAGCGTTATGATTGAATTTAAAATCCGACAAAAACTACGCGCGCCAATGCGCGCGCATTCTTACGTTTTTAGGACTTGTAAGCGATTATTTGGGTCGCTGTCGGACAGGGGTTACTAATTGATTAAATTCAATCACATCAAAAGCCATAGAAAAAAACGACGATATTCGGTCGCGGAAAGTGGTGGCGCGTACTGCGGAGCGTCAGCCTAAAATACTCCAAATAACTCTGAAACATTAGAACTGTTAATAAGAAGTCATTTGAGCATTTTTATTTTTTGACGTGCCGTACACGCATGTGAAGACGCGCGCGGTGCAAGGTTAGATCAAAAGATGACCCCATGACCATGACTTGACCGCTTGCCAAGTTTGGTTGTTTTATTCCGACGCTGACGGCTTGAGATATGCAAATAAGGTTAAACCTAGCTTTTTCACAAATAACGTCATAGATGACGTCCACGGACGGTTCTATGACATTGTCAAGACTACCATGCGAGTATTGACATTAGACATAACTATGCTAAGTTAGAAAGACTATGCCGTTGTCATCTTGAGATATCGTCGCACAAAAATGACCTAGCAAAAAACACAAACTTAGATGTAATCGTCACTAAGACGAATTGTGATTCGCGTAACCGCCTCCGAGTATTAAATTAAAAAGAAAATTGTTAATCATTACAATATCGTTAATAATTATTGCATATGAAATAATGTCACCTCTCACCTGATTGTCTATTAAACATAGTTGACAATTCGACTGCGCGTCACAAGCGTCGTTCGACGCGCGGACGGTGTGATTACACCCAGTGATGACTTTGGAGCCTGCCAGTTACTGTGTACCAAATTTTGTTAATCTAATCCACGCCATTCATGAGATAATGCCGAATAACGATTTTTCTTTTTGTGAACTCACACAGATGACGTCACAAGTATTGCTACATGTTCAAAGTATTAACTGAAGCTGCTATCTACGATGCAATGGCATATCAGGAGAGCAATAGTCCAAGGTAAGGGGTCTGTTTATTCTAAGAGAAAATTGACTGATTTTTACACTTCATTTTAAAACTACCGCGTACGCGTATCGTCGTGACGTCCGCACCCATATGATACACGATGATGACCTTTGACCTTGAAGTTACTGTGTACAAGTTTGTGATGTTATCGACTCCATCATTGGTATGCCGACATACATTTTTCTCTTGTGACGTCATTAGATGACGTAAAACACTTGGCAATAGAAAGCTAAGATAAATGCTAATCTACGCCATCATACTGTCTATCAGAATAAGCAATAAAAAGTAGGGGTCACGTAATTCAAAGAAGTTGACGCGAGTCATTAAAATGCCCGTTAGTTCACATACGACGCGCGCCAATGCGCGGCGCATTTAGGTTTTTATGGACTTGTAAGCGATATTTTCGGTCCGGTGCGGGAACAGGTTCTAATTATGTAGAATTCAGTCAGAAATCCAATTGGATCGAAAAAACGACGATATTGCGGTATTGAAACGGTGCGCGCGGAAAAAAACCGCGGCGTACGCGCGCGGCACCAAATGCTCGTCCAAATGACCTGAAACGTATGCCTCATGTTAATAAGAAGTCATTTGAGCATTTTAAAAACTTTGTAAAAATTCTTGACGGCGCCCCTCAAGCCCATCGTGACGCGCGCACGCGACTGATTAGGTTCAAAAGTTGAACCTTGACTCTACTTGAACCTTGGCCCAAATTTGGTAGTTTAGTCGACCGCCGGCTTGACGATATCGCAAATAAGGTCAGGACTATTTTTGCTTATACGCATAGATGACGTCACAGACATTGCCAACAAGAACCAACGAGGTATTGATAGACTAACTCTTAAGTAAACTATGCACTCATCGTTCTTGAGATATCGCGTGCACAAAAAATGGTATAAAAGAAACACGAATAAAGAAAAAAAAATTCTCGACGAAATCTATGGTGGTCGCGTTACGCGGATCACCAAAAAAGAAAAGAAAAAAATCTGACGAATTATGGTGATCCGCGTACGCGATCACCATAAATAGAAGAAAAAGAAAAAATTCTGCCGAAATCTAGGTATCCGCGATACCGGATCACCAATATGAAAGAACTCATAGAAACATTCCCCCTTGATAAACTCTAACAGATATGTTTCAGAGTAAACTATATACCGCTGCGGCGCGGCTGTGACCCTAGTACTAATACTGAAACATAAATTTCACGTTTGAACCGCAGTTTCAATTCATGTCCTTTTGAATGAACATCATAGAAAAGTATACATTAAATGTGTGAAATGTGTTGTTTGATATCACTGTACTTCACAACATTTCACGCTTTTATTAAAAATTCTTTGTTAAAAGATGCCTAGTTTAACAATGTATCAAAAATCTGCTGCCTAATGGCCTAACTAGCCAATGTGTTGTGCCCGGGGGGGCATAGTAAATGTGGATACGAGGCTATGTGCCGGCGTAGAGAAAGCCCCATTTCAGCCCAATTACCGTTCCAGAGCAATTCATTTCAGAATACAGAAAAATTTAGATTTTTTACCATTTGGTTTCAGAGCCCCCAAACTTCGTTTGCTTCATAATGTTTTCGCTCGGCGCCCGCGAATCGCGCGGCGGAGCCAGAGCATTGCATTTTCAGCACGGCGCGCCAAACGGCCGCGCCGGAACTTCGTCCGCGATGCAAGCGATGCAGTTCCAAAAGCATAGCATTTTGAGGTTTTTTGACGCCTTACTCGCAGTCCAAGAGATCCCCAGTTTTCGGCTCAGCCGTCCAGAGCGCCCACGATTTCGACTTCGGTGCGGTACATAAAGTATCACCCCCCTCCCCCCCGGTTTGCACGTATAGCATTCCAGTCATTGCAGAAAAAGTCATACTCAGGATTGAGTAACCACAATACTACATGAAAATGAATAATATTGATTGAAATGGTATGGTCCGCTCAAGCTTTGTATCGCAACATAAATTTTCTGTTCATGAAGTTATTACAGTTAATAAAAAGAATTTCGATTTACTACATTGTTTCTTCATTACACGCCTGTTACAGGCCTGTTACTGGTTGCTGCATTGGAGATAAGTCATTGATATAGGCGCCTATGGCACACGAACAATTATTAAAAACAAAAGAACAATGAGTAGTTGGTCTAGTCATCCAGCTCCGGGCCCCGGAGCGGGAGCCCTTGAGCGATATCCCCCCACCCCTAAAAAAAAGAAAGAAAACTAAGTCACACCAGGAATGCTTCTGTTTGTGACCAAACAGAAATCAAAATTTCGGTCCCGAATTTGTCCATCTTAAGACAACAACAAAGTAACTGTACCCCTTTGTTCAAATATAAGACCCTACATAATGTTAATGAATGGTTTTAAGCAAAATAATTTAGCAATTTAGTTGCACTCATGACTAACTTCAGTCAGAAAATTTGAGTGACCAAGTCCAATACATTGATGACACAGTATCAAAGAAGAAAAAGTCACTTTCAAAAATTGATACTGGGGTATTGGCGGGGGGGGAAATTTGTGAACAAAATTGTTGAACAAAATTCTGTTTCTGGTAAATGATGAAGCGCTATTTATTTTAAGCATTTCGTTTGACTCCTTCCACTCCCTTGACACTCTTCCAAATTTAAAGATCAGTGAAAGCTAATTAAAAAATATGGCATCGAAATCCATTTGAGTGAATTGAAAAAAATAAATCGATACTTTTCAGCAAATCGTTTTTTCTCACATATTGTATGAACATAAGAGGTTGGAACCATGTCATGTTCGTGGCATAAGAAATGACTCTTCGTGACCATGAAAAGTGGTAAAATTTGTTTTTAATGCATGATCACTCATTCGTTACTTGACGGATGAATACATTTCATCAGAAGTAGTCAATGATATGTAGAAACCCCCTGCGAAATATTGCTAAAACTTTTCGTAAAAAGTTTATGGTATTTGAAAAAGAGGGTATTTATTGTTGTGTTCTAGCTAGCTGATCATCTCAAGAAAATATGAAATGTCGACGATCGCTACACAACGATCGCCAAAATTCTCATACCCTATCATGTGCAAGTGCCACACCCATGTCCACAGCCCACTTTAAGCTCGCCCACGCCCCTCTTCAAGCTCTTCTGAACGTGTTCCTTGAATAATAGTCTACAGTACAGGGCAGCGACTGGAACTCCAAATTTTTCCGTCGATAAGAGAGCGTACCGTAGGGAGCGTACTTGGTGCGAGAACTTGTCCGGGTGCCTTGTCAACCTGCCAAGAGAATAAGAACCTTGCTAATGACAATGTCACCCCTGGGTAGTGGATCAATGGCAAAATATGGCGTAAGATCACATTAAATTAATAAAAAATGCTGAATGATGAAAAGCTCGCCCGGCTGCCGAACATCAAGTGGCGTAGAATGGTAACTGCAACCCTATAGCATGGTAGAAAGACCTCATGCTAAGTGTCTACTATTTCTAAGGCTTAATTATACAAAGGCTAAACTGCGAACATGAAGGAAACGAGAAGCATCCACAAACTGGGAGGCATGAACCCGGTAAAACCACACTGTCGAAACGTCCGAATCAAACTGAAAATAAAGGCCTACTCCATTAAAAAAAAGTAGGTCTATAAATAACAAACTTTTAGAAAGACTAGTATATTCCCTTCCCCGGGCCTTTTTCAAAAATACCGCAAAATTAAGACAGTCAAAGATTCGACACCTTTTGTTTTTTTTTCATATTTTTAAATGTTATGTTTTTAAAAGTGAAAGGCTAACATTGTGGAGCTTGCAATTTAAAAAAATGTCACATTTGATATCTGAGCTACATAGTAGGTTCAAAGTGGACAAATACCCTAGAATAAAAAGTTTGGACAGTTACACTGCCAAGAATTTTATACCATGAATAACACAATAAAACTACGGGGGAGTTTTATTAAACCTAGGTGTACAGACTACAGTTCTATGGAGTGAAATGGGCAATGAATCTGTCAAGCTTAAGAATTTCACTTTTTTAAGCACTAAATAATCATTTTGAAATACAATTTTTCAGGCTTGCACTTTTAAGACCTCAATCAAAGACGCTGTAGCATGGGAACATTGCGGCTTCAGATTTTTTAACTGTGTAAATTTGCCAATACGTCCGTACAATGCGACAGTCTGTTGCGCGCCGTCATTATTAGTCAAATGCGAAAACTTACGTCAAAATTAAACTGCGACGCGCTATTTTTTTAACGCCTTGAAAATGGTACAAAAAAAATTTGCACTACTTTTCCAAACTAAAAATCGTTAAATCCGTAAATTGAACAATATAACATAACATGCAGTAGCGCGATATTCAATCATCCTCTTTCTGCAATACTTTGTTTTTGAACACGAAAGTCACGATAGTTTTTATTTTAGCTACAATGAAGGTATTTTCTTGTCAAATACACTAATTATTTAAGGTGAGATTTTATTATGTGTGATAATTTGCAATGAGTTTTGGGAGATAAATTTTAATATTACGCAATGTAAGGTGATTACCTAATCAAGTGTTATGAATCAAACTATTAAACCGAAGGACTCGACGAAGGAGCAGACGAAAGTTTTGAGGTAAAATTATACTTTTTGGTATTTTTCGATAGCTCTAACCTGCAGGCCTGTAAGGCGCATAATTTCAACGTATTGGTTTTATTTTAATTATTTACGAGTTACACATTTTCAGCAATTTTAACAGGTTTATTTTGTTTTTATTAAGAACGAAAATAAATATTTTATTATGGTTGCAGCGACTACGTAGCAGCATAATCAACCATTCACGGTTCGCTCACGCGTTTTACCTGTCGCGTTTGGCGTATTTTTGCGCGATTCTCGGCGCGTTAGCCAGTCGGTATGCTTTACTTGTGTGGTCAGAATTTTTGCTCTACACTATCACAGTTTAATTAAAATAAAATATTATGTCAAAACATACTCAGGTCGTAAATAATGCACTGTGTACGCATTAGATAATTTGTAGTATTTTATTTTAGTAATAATAATGGAGTTAAGAGTTCAATATTACTTTTTTAGAAAATCAATATAATAGTGACATATGCAAGGATTTGAGTGAAAATTTCGCCCTTAGGACGACATTGTACGTCTACCGCGTTCGCATCGACAGAATATACGGCAGCTTGAAAATGGAAGTTGAAATAAAATCGTTCTGCGTGTTTAGAAAAACATAAAACTTTGGAAAAAAATAACATTCAACTCATAGACTTTTGCGTAAATTGGTTGAAATATCATGTTTTCATAAAAACTTCGATTTTCGTTAAATTATGATACATGTTTGTATTTTATTTTTACGTAAAATTTAATTTATTGCCTCCGTCACCTTCTTTGATCGCTTGACGGATGTTTGGACGCAAGAGCTTTGGTAATCCCTTTTGTGTTGTCCGATGAGAGAAGCAATAACTGAATCTACTAGTGGTTTCAGCTGAAAAATATTTGGGCTTCATAATCTTAAAAATGCAGCAAAATATTAACTTGGTTTCTTTCTAATTATTGGATGAATAGATGGCTTCGTATTACTCAGCGATTACGCGACTTCGGTTCGCCGTAAAATTCAAAATTCGCGCCTCACCTGTTGTTGGCCACAACCGCATAATGGCCGCGCCCTTACAGACTGTCGCGCGTGAACTGGCGCAGGCAGTACGTGCAATCCTTATTAAATTGTGTTTATTTTTCGGTGGTCGGTGGTGGGGGGGGGGGGTGTAATTCCCGTGCATACCACTCCAGTCCGTGGGTGAGCCCAACCCGCGACCCCCCCCCCCGGTTGGGGTTACTACCGGCGTAGGATTTTTTTTAATTTTATCGTTACACACATCGGACTAAATTCTGATGCTGCATATTTATATGCTGGATTTTCCCGTTTGAAAACGAACCAGGGAAATCAAGTACTTGGCGACTGTCTTACCAGAGTCTATAATCTAGGGAAACCCATCCACGCGTGCAACCACTGCACGATGAGCAACTCTCAATGACAACTTTAAATATTTAGTGTTCTTTAACTTTATTAACTTTAGTGTTTTGTTTGAAAATTTTTTTTTTTTTTTTTGTCCAACGCGTTGAAATACTAATGGTTTAGATTGCATTAACATGATCGACATGGTATATGTACAGAAAGTTCTGTAATTAAGCATCAATTTGCGTGTCATTTAACCTCCAGTAAGCCTCCTTCATTATCGACTCGTCCATCCAGGTAACTTGCATGTCCTAGTATCTTCCATTCACGGTGAGCATGCCGGGAGGTATAGTGCACGTACGTACGATACGTTAGCAACGGGCCACCCGGGCGCGGTACGTGGCTGGAAAATATACACAACACATCGTGTTGGGACTCAGCTAGCTCAGCGCAGCAAAGCTGCTATATCTGCGTATGTTGTGTATTTTCCTGTTCGTGGACTTGACATATGTGATAACTCTGTAAAATGGCATTTAATTTGCAGAGAGTCTGATCAGTGACAGCGTTCAACACTAGTTGTGGCCGAGATCTTGAAGGAAAATGGATAGCGTGATTCGAAAGAAAATTAAGCAAAGAGAGTTACTTTGCGAAATACGGTGATTGTCTCTTCGAGCAGATTGCATGCTGATGGCGATGAGTGGGAGGCAGCGGGCTGCCGGTCTACGGCAAGCCGCGCGGACCCGCGCGGAAGGTTTACCTACCCCCCGCCGCGCACATGAAATTGTTTGAAAAGAAAAGACATTTTTAACAAATTAGAGCTTACAAGAAATTCCACTTCGGTTTGTGCATGTTCCAGTGCAATTGTGGTCCTGTACGTGGAATTACTATATATGGAAGATGAATGCAATCGCGACTCCGAGTGAAGTGCTAAGTCCAACAGCTTTAATGTCGGCTGGTTTTGAATTCTGGGTAGTTCAACATCTAGCCTAGCTGGCTGCCCTCGGCCCGGACTGCTTCCGGGGGAGGAGTCGCGTTCGATCGGGCTGTGTTGCATTTCCGACACCAGCGCGGCGCGCCGCCCGCCCGCCTGACGATTGATGGAGTGATCGTATGTTTACCTGAGACTCTCGGCAATTTCTACAAACCGATAACTTCAAGTCGATAGATCTAGAGATCTAGAGATGTGACGCCGAGTCGATTACGAATGTCTTTGTTGTATGAAGACGGAGGGGAAAAGAAAAACGTTGATGCCTTTGCATACAAAGTCGCCAACCACCAAAATAGTATGTGACCAGTGCGTAACTACGGGGGGCACGGGGGGCACCGTGCTCCCCCCAATCGGCCGCAAAAAAACACAAAAAAAACGAAGGAAAAAAAAAGGAGGAAAAAAAAGAAAAACGAGGCGAACCGAGCTAAGAATTGTGCGTAAGTGCACCTTTTTGAATAGATATTCAAGCGTAGTAACTACGTTTTTTTTTGTTTGTTTGCTGGAAGTCTTTCCAAACCATTAAAACCGTTCCATTGGTAATATGAAACCGAATTACGATGCTAGTGTGAATTAACACCTCACCCCTACGGGGAGGCGAAAAAAAGGTTAAATATTATGTTCCAGCCCCTCTGTCGCGAATGCGTCTGCATTT
Organism: Eucidaris tribuloides; assembly: GCA_001188425.1. Classification (NCBI taxonomy): domain Eukaryota; kingdom Metazoa; phylum Echinodermata; class Echinoidea; order Cidaroida; family Cidaridae; genus Eucidaris; species Eucidaris tribuloides. The sequence continues at coordinate 81,621 of JZLH01S0049012.1, forward strand.
GATAATCTCTCCGCCTTGGAGAAGAAACGAAAAAGAATATTCATTGATGTCTTTTCAAATAATTTGATATTTTGCAATAATAAACGTAATTAGGACATCAATTTTTAGAAAGACCCCTCCAACGTAAAATATATGCGTTATAGTATATGTTGCAATACTTTTGAGTAGGGAGGGTACATCACCAACCAGTACACCAAGTTACGTTTCTTACAGCTTCTAATTACATAACTTTTTCCTACAATATCCATCCGGTTGTATATTGTCATTAGCAAAATGTATGCATAGAATTTGAATAAATTTATTGAATCAGTCTGTTTCTGCTTACCACGGAAATGCACTTCCAGAAAACAAGTACACTGCTTACTCTGAAAGGAAACATATTTGACTACACAATGAACTAGTCGTTATTACATAGATTCAAATGGGTCAATAACCTAGCTGTCACATAAGTTCAGATTCCGCGGTGAAGAGGGAAATACGTCCAAACGAGAAGTATTTCGAGTTTAACCAATGAAGTGATTAACAACTGCAATAACACAGTTTTCTGGGAATGGTTTGTGTGTATCAAGGAAGTACATGAAAGCAATCCCATAATACAGGATAAAAAATGTATGAAATATGTGCCAAACACGCTCTTTAAAAAACAAAATACCAAATAAAAAATTAGGTGCTCACACTATGACTTTCAGTATGAATTAATTCCAGGTAATGCAATATTACACTGACGTAATTGCGGTCCAACTACCTTTTTTATTACGTGGAAAGAATGATTAAAGATCGATCTCGTAATATGATTCCTAGCTCTGTTTTATTGTAAATACATTTTTTCTGCATGTTATGTTTGCCGAGTGCGTATATGCAAGTTTGGAATCAACTCAGCTTAAAATAATTTGATCAAGATTTTCCAACATTTCTGTCTGTTGATCGAAAGTAACATTCATCGTGTGTTTATGCATAGTGAAACAGAAACCACATGTAATAAGCATTTTGAATGTTGCATGCAGTGTAACATTATCCACAAGTCAGTGACATTTGATTTCCAAATCACGATTACATTCGTTCGTCCTTGCATGCAATAAACTGGGTCTTTCGCTGTTAACTTTGTATTCTTATACTGTTGGCGTCGAGAATAAGATTAAAGATGATATCCAATTCTCTGTCTTGTTATGCATAATTATATTCGATATTATTCGACATTATGTATCACAACTACTGAATAGACTACTTAACGCTTGAAGTACCAACCACGGTAAAATTCGTTCCACAACATATAATATTCAATAAATATTCGTAAATATGCAATCTTGAATGACGCGCCTCAAAAACCAACAACAACAACAACAAAAACAACACATCTATTGCAAATACGACTGGAATAGGTCCAAACAAAGTTGGATTACAAAAAAGCACCCACAAGTGTAATAGACCAAAACATAATAATTTCCACGACAAAATCTAACACAAAAGTAGCTCTGACAACGCTTAAAATCAACAAATTTTGCTTGGCACAAAAATAATTTTTATACATCCATGAAAAAGACCACAACTTTCGCATTATCGGTAGGTATAATGGCCTACGATTGCCTAGAGGAAGTCCTACGATTGTCTACGATTTGAAAATAATTTGGCCCTTAATCTGAATTCATGGCTGAAAGCGCACCAAAATTTCATTTTACATACTATCGTTCAGAACCCGAATGAAATAAGTTTTATCTGTTAAAATGCCCATTTTAAATGCTTCTACGATTTATTGCCAAAATCGGATCGCAGCCGATCGTGTAGTGTACGGTGGCCTTAACACCTCACTGCAAAAACTGGGGTGTTAAATTTAACACCAAGGGTGTTGCAAAATATGAATACTGGAAAAGTGTTGATTTTCAACGCCCTTGGTATTAAATCTAACACCCCAGTTTTCTCAGTGCACATCTGCTGTCTCTATCGGACCATAAGTGTTAATTTTAACATCTCAGTTTTAGCAATGTATTTTTCTACGTATCATTCTTCAGCTGGACAAAATCTGAGGTTAAAAAAAAACGTAACTTTTGCAAATCACTGACAATCACTTTAAGCCGAAATATCTGCCATTGCTGTTTTCATTACTCTCAATTCGTTCTTGTCCTGTATACGTCTGTCTTTATTAGTGCGCTGTACTGGTTTGAATTTGATCCGATGCTCCTTGTTATAAGGGTACGAACAAGACAAGTATTGAACCACCAAAAGTCAAATTATTACAGGAACCCTGGCGATACGTTAAAGGTTTACAATGTTTCCTGTTTTAGAACAAAATTGAACTGCATAATGCTCCATGACATTGTGTAAAATGGAGCCTTCAAAATAAAGAGATATACCATCTAGTTATTGATAACATGAAAACCACATGCTCTGAAACGCGTCCATTTTTTAAAATGAATATCAAAAAAATGAAAAGTCGCCATATGAAATTATAAAAAGACATCTGCTTGCTGATAAATTAAAATCTTGATATGTCATATTGTGTTTTTTTATATTTCGGTGGGCTTGAGGTTGTGTAATGTCTGGGTGACAATAGCAGTGGCGGTGATGTATTAAAGATTCATTTGTCCGTTGGGGGGGGGGCGGCCATCGTACGCAGACAACAGCCGTCCCCTCCTGGACAAAAGAATATTTAATAGATCGCCGCTACTGGACAGTAGAATAATTCATAACAAATAGATGGAAATTCTATGTGACCGGCCAGAAATGTACCTGGGCTTTAAAGGCATGGCATCTCTTTTGCATGCCTAAAAATCAACATTGTGTAAATACAGTGACATGTAGAAGAAAATGCCATCTGGGAACCTTTGGCAAAATATAGGACCCGGAAACTCAGTTTTAGTCAAATTATAGTGACCGTTAGACTCTGATTTGAATTTTTTCTCGCGAGAAAAAAATTCCTACCATAGAACGTACACTAAACAGGTATTGTTTTTCTTTCGCATTTGTCAAATTCTAGGAAATAACTGACCCCAAAATTTCACAGACATACCTTTCATCAATAGCCTAAGGGCAAGGGTTATCTTTTCCTGGTCTGTGGGGATGTTTGCAAATGAGATCCACTGCCTTTACGTACATTTCCAGGGCAGAGTTTAATAAGGTCCTTTGTTTTATCATTTAAAAGTGGGCGCCAATGTTTCTCAAAATGCACCGTGACCAGCCTTGATTGTGAGGTAAAAAAGCACTTTCCACCTCTTATAGTGCACATTGGAACTATACGTGTTCAAGAATAAATGTGCCAGTAGTTTCTCTAATTATTGTGGTTGAATTGCTCCTAGATAGCAGACCTTTAAAGAAGTTACCTGTCATTGTAGGTAATGTGGAAGAAAACGAAAAATATTATTTGAAATGCAAAGGTAGTTTTTTTTTCATCTCAACCCTTTGGAGACGATTTGATTTCACTATAACCTTCGTTTTTCTATAGACCCCAACACAAGTTAACTCGTACTTAGTCTCCAATGGGTTAAGCATACATAATGATATTTTCATTCAACAAAGCATGCCACAATTCCGATCATATCAGCTTCCAGAGTGTATTTCATATCACTTCCCGCGCAAAACACTCCATCACTTCGTCGAGTGCCGACGCAAAGCCGTTAACAGTATGTCGTGTGCCTATGCAACGTTCGTTAACTGCGTTCATTATGTATAATATTAGTGGCCTTTGCATAGGTAAACGACATTCAATCAAAGGCCTTTGCATAGGCAAACGACATACAATCAACGGCATTTGCAATAACACACTCCATCACTTTAACATCTACTTACGACACATGAATTTGCTGTCAGGAAACGCGCTAATGGAAGCAGTCCCGATTCAACTCGTCAATGTGAAACATGAATGTTGCTTAATCGATTCCAAACCCCATTGGGCACATAAAAAGAGCAGATGTGATGACGTCAAACTGGTTCGGAAATATGTGGGGACAATAGCCAAACCATAACTGCAGCTCCCCTATTGGTAGACACAATCAGCTGCGACGCGCTGCACCTGGTTCCGCCATTGTCCGCACAGAAATCCCAACCAGAGTGACGTCACACTTCGGTACTCAATGGGATCTGGTGTTTCACATTTTGCGCATGCACTGGGTTTTTTTCTTCTTCTTCCTCTTCTTCTTCTTTTTCTTCTTCTTCTTCTTTTTCTTCTTCGTCGTCTTCTTCTTCTTCTTCTTTCTCTTCTTCTTCTTCTTCTTCTTCTTCTTCTTCTTCTTCTTCTTCTCCTCTTCTTCTTCTTCTTCTTCTCCTCTTCTTCTTCTTCTTCTTCTTCTTCTTCTTCTTCTTCTCTTCTTCTTCTTCTTCTTCTTCTTCTTCTTCTTCTTCTTCATCTTCTCCTCCTTCTCTTTCTTCTTCCTCTTCTTCTTCTTCTTGTCCTCCTCCTCCTCTTCTTCTGTTTCTTCCTCCTCTTTTTCTTTCTAAAGTGACCATATAGCGTCAGAGCCCCACTGAGAATACCATGACAAAAAGAAACTCTTGAAATTTTACCATTTCCATGGTGGTGAGCGATAGACAATTTGAAATATACTTTACATTTTCGTCGCCACATTGCGTGAGAGCGCTAAATCAAAAGGCCTTTACAAGTAGAAACGTGGGTAATAGTTGGTAATTACGATCGGAGTCATCATATTAGTTCGACAATTAGTAACACAGAAAATCATCCAAGTTGGCAAAGTCTGTTGAGAGGATCAAGCATTTATTCATGATTCGTATGAACAACAGTACATATTACCCGTATAACTATAACTCTATGAGTTGATTTCTCTTTTAGTTATATTCATTGCAAAATCATGTGTATGTCATGTGTACTAATCATACAACGTCGAACAGACGCTATATTTGCATTCTCATTTTCACCAACCGAACTGGTAGAATATTATAAGAGAACCAACGCAAGATTAATGATTCAACTTGTTATAAAGCCCAAGGTAGTCGATAAGACAACCTTTTCCATCAATCTTTCACAAAATATTTTATTGTCACCCAAGACATATAAGCAATATCAATGCTACTGAAAATTGCTTATAGTAAAAATTCGAGATATTTAAATGAGAGAGCAAATACAATAGGCCTACCACTATGTACATTTCCTATGAATTTTTTTATTTTTATTTTTCATCAGTTTCTTTATAATAACAAGATGATAAAGGTCTTTCTAAAAAGCACTATAGCCAAAAATAATTACTTTCACCATTTACGAAAACGAAACTTGGGTTGTCATTATACATAAGCCTTTCAACTCAGCTGGCTATTGTTTGGACTATACTGGCATTTACTACATGTATTAACATTATATTACTTGATTACAATTGCATTACAAAGCGTTTCCATGAATACTGCAACAATTATCACACCACAAACAGGAGCCATGTGAACATCGCATACAATACCGAAAGTATTGGATTTGGGACATGAATGGTAAAATTTATGTCCCACCAATATCTCTCTCAAATCGTCGAACAAAGTAACTGAATTGGTATAACTAGCTGGACTTACCTGGTATCCTTCAGCACAGATAGCGTGATCACTTTATATCAAAATATTGACGATTTCACTTTTTGATTTGTCCCAGGCCCAATCCTAGTTTTCGTCCATATCCATTGATCATGCGGCGTTATTCACGAACACACCCTTTCACGTACACGACAACGAACACCAGGAAAAACGTTGTGGCCTACATGTATACGCCTCAGACTGAGAGTGCAGTCCCGTATAGCGTGATTATCAGTGTGTGCTATGCATACAAAACGAGATTTTATTGGTCATCGTATACATCGCGCAATCTACTAGCTGGTAACACGCAATAAACATTCCGTTAGACATAAATCATTCCGTCCTAATAGTCATTACACAGTGTTGAGTAAATTAGTTTCATAAGATACGCGCACACTTCATCGTGTGTCCAAATATAAATTATACTCATAAAATGCGATAATTGAGAGGAAGTTTGCAAGTCACTGGAATATGTATGGAACCACTGGCAGATTCGGGGAGGATGGGGCACAACTTTGAGAGGGGTAAAAACCGAGGTTCAAGTGTGGAACAAACGGAGGAAAAGAGGGGAAACCCGTAGGACAAGAAAAATAAGATAGGAGGAAGAGGATGGAGGAGGGGGAGGAGGAGGGAGAATAGGAAGAGGAGGCAGGGGCGTTGATCCATGTTTCGGATTGGGGGGCAAAAGTGAAAAAATGTCCAAAATTTTCGGCGCGCTCTGCGCGCCAAATTGTGATACAGAATCTTGTGCGCGAAGCGCGCCTAAAAATTGACAATTTCGTTAGTTTAATAGTATTTTTATGCCCTGTTTCATGGTTTTATAGTGCTTTCCAATGCTTTTAAAACATATATTTGCATTGCTTAATATGAATTTTTCAAGTTGTCAAAATTATTGGGGGGCAAATCAATATTCCCCCCCTAATATTTTCATTGATGGAGCGATCGCCCGGATCCCCCCTCCGACACCCTCCCCGGCTCGGTCGCTTCGCTCCCTCGCAAGTATGACTACCCAATTACAGGTTTTTTACGTACTTCCTGTACATCTTTTCGAAAACCTGACTATACATCATTTCCAGCAGAGTTGAATAAGGTCCTTCTGTTTATTCATTTAAGTGGGCCGCAATGTTCGCAAATGCACCGTGACAGCCATGCATTGTGAGGTGGGGGTAAAAAGCACTTTCCCCGCTTATGTTGCACATTGACTATACGTGTTCAAGATTAATTGTGCCATAGTTTCTTACCTGTGGTTGAATTTGCTCCTGCGATAGCCAGAGCTAAAGAGTTACCTTGTCCATTCCTTGAGAGTGTACTGTGGAAGAAAACGAAAAATACTCTTTAAATGCAAGTAGTTTTTTCATCTCAACCTTTGGAGACGAATTTGATTCACTTAATTCTCGTTTTTCCATAGCACGACACGAGTTAATCGTACTTAGTATCAATGGGTTAATATACATAATGAGTATTCATTCAAACAAAGCATCCACAATTCCGATTTACGATCATATCAGCTTCCGAGTGATATTCATATCACTTCCCGCGCAAAACACTCCATCACTTCGTCGAAGTGCCCGACGCAAAGCCGTTTAAAGCATAGTCCACCTAGACGATTTAGCCAACGTATGCTACGTATAAATTAAAGTAAAAACGTGACATACGTGAACTTGATTTTTGCCAGATTTGTTTGGACGTATACCTTGCGTGCTCATTAACGAGTTGGACGCGATAACGTATTAATTATATGGAACGTTTCGATAAGTTACAGATAATTTTACCAACATCCTTGTCAGTGTTGCCGACGTGCACAACTTAGCAACATACTCTAACTTACCCCAGGTGGCTAGCGTTCGCCGCAACGAATCACTTGTGCAGCATCTTTAAAATACAAAAATCGATCACAAAGAATATCTTCTCCCACATTAATACGGAATAGGCAAACTCCGTGTCTTCCTCAGATGATAATAAACTAACTTAGATATAGAATAGTTTTATCCCGTGGTGTTTTTTTTTTTAATATACAATAAGTGCAATATTGTGTTTGGTATCCACTATCATATAATATTTTCGTTTGTATCTTCCACATTTCCCCGTTCTCATTTCCCTCACCCCCTCTTTCTCATACTATCTTTCTGCATTTTCTGTGTCATTAGTTTCTTGAGGCCAAGTCTGTTAACGGTATAGAATGATGTTAATTCATATGTCTCTTTTTTTCTTTCTCCCCTCCCTCCTGTCACTACACTTATGTTCCTGTTGCTTCTCCTCTTCGTTTTTTCCCTTTCCCGGCCCTTTTTCCCTTTCCCCTTCATTCAATTCGTTGGCTTTCCACTTTTCTTCCTGTTCTTTTTGTTATTATATTCCTTGCCACATTATTTGTGTTATCGTTTGTTCGTTTGTGTGTGTTTGTTTGTGTGTGTTTGTGTGTGGTTGTTTTTGTATGCGTTTGTGTGTGTGTTGTTTGTATGTTTTGTGTGTGTTTGTGTGGTTTGGTGTATATTTGCAGTGCTGTGTTTGTTTGTGTGTTTTGTGTGGTGTTTGGAGTCGTAGGTGTTTGTGTTTGTGTGGTGTGTAGGCCCGTGTATGGATGCGTTTTCGTGAGTGTTCGTTTATTCGTGTGTGTTTTTATGTGTGTGTGTTTCATGTATCGTGTGCTGTCTTTCTGTTGAGTATGTGTGGATTCTTGTTTATGTATGTGGTTTATATGTGTGCGGTATGTGTTGATGGTGTGTGTGTTGTGCCCGTGTGTGTGTGTGTGTGTGATTGTGTTGTGTGTGTGTGTTGTGTGTGCGTGTGTGTGTGATGCCATCTGTGTTTGTGTGGTGGCCGGTGTGTGTGTGTGTGTGTGTGTGTGTGTGTGTGTGTGTGTATGTGCTGTGATGGTCTGTGGTGTGTGTGTGTGTGTGTGTGTGTGTGTGGTCTTGTGGTGATGTGTGTGTGTGTGTGGTGTGTGTGGTCTGTGTGTGTCGTGGGTGTGTGTGACTGTGTGTGTTCCGTTGTGTGCTCGAATGTGAAAATTTCTTCTCTGTCATTCTGGACCGATTTGATGTGGTGTTTTATTGATAGGCCTTGCTGAGGCTCCTGGTGTGTGTATTTCCACTATGTTATTTTCACCGCGAACCATCCCTGTTGAGGTATTGTAAAATGCTTAGATGAATTATTTACTGTGATATATATGCTAGTTTGACGAGATGTCTGTGTTTACATTGTTTGAATATAACTGTTAGATTAATTTCTAGTTATTATTCTTTCCTAGATTTTTGTGTTCACGCTGTTTACACATTATTTCTTAACACCCCTTTATTTCCACTGTTGTTTTTCCGGAAACTTCCTTTTTTTAAAATTTGTATTCATTTTTTTATGTCTGCACATTTTCTCCACCTGTGTTAATTTTCATAGGTTACAAACTATGGTGTAATTATGGTATTTTACTCATACAATGTTGTAATTGCTCATACTTTGTAATCTCTCTTGAGTTGCAATTTTGGCAAATAAATAAATAAATAATGTATGAATAAATAAATAATAAATAAACATATATATGAATAAATAAAATAAATGAAAAAAAAATTATAAGAAATGAATAAAATAAATAAATATTGAATAAATAAATAAATGAAATATAAAAGGATACCTCCACAATTCCAATCTAACGCCTGACTTCCCCCCCCCCCCCCCCCCCCCCCCCCCCCCCCCCCCGGCCCCCCCCCCCCCCCCCCCCCCCCCCATCGCCAGTTACAAAACACACTCTACATATCTCCTATGCTGAAAAAAATCGATGAACCCTACCTGATCATTATTCGTGACGTATTCGACTTCATGAGCAACTTTACAAATAACGCGTGGTTGACGTCATGTAAACACAGCGTAAACTTACCTACAAAGTAGGGCCGGTATGGGGACGTGATGATCATAGACGCTGAGGCATACGTCGAAAAATTTTGTGCTGCACAAAATTTTTCGACGAAACTCGATCGTAGATACTACGAGAGACCAGCTGCTTCACGCGTACACACACTTATGCAACACTTATTACAAAACTTACCCAATAACTTAATCAACGTTATGACACGTATCGCAAATTTTCATACGTCGGCATCGCTGGCTAAATCGTTTCGAAATTTGTCCAAGCGTGCTTCAGCGTGCCAATAACTTACACAAAAACTTACCCATAACTTAGTCACGTATGACGCGTATTCGCCAAATTTTTCATACGTTCGGCCTACGTTGGCTAAATCTCAGGTGTGACTTACCCTAACAGGTGGTCGTGTGGCCTATGGCAACGTTCGTCAAACTGCGTTCTTATGTATATATAGTGCCTTTGCATAGGCAAACGACATTCAATCAACAGGCCTTTGCATAGAGCAACACATCAATCACAAGCATTTGCAATAACACATCCAACTTTGAACATCTATCTTACGACACATGAAGTGCTGTCAGGAAACGCGCTAATGGAAGCAAGTCCCAGATTCAACTCGTCAATGTGAACAGAATGTTGCTCGATCGACTCCAACCCATTGGGCACATTAAAAGAGGAGAAGTTGATGACGGTTCATGGTTCGAAATTGTGGGGACCAATAGGCAACCATAAACTGCAGCTAGCCTGTTGTAATATAAACCAAGCCTGCGTATGCGATGCACCTGTTCCGACAATTATCCAAACATTCCCCGAACCGGAGTGGAGTCACCTTCGGTACTCAATGGTTTATCTGTGGTTCACATTTTTTGCGGCATCCACTGGGTTTTTTTCTTTTCCTTTCTTTCTTCTTGACTGCTGTGTTGCAGAATTTCCTATCGCCCGATAGGAAATTAATGTGCCAATTTGTATCTGCACATATTGTACTAGTGACAGCATAACTGTCCAAACTTTTGTGTTCTAAGGTATTTATTTGTTCATTCAAACACTGTCAGATATGTCAGATAGCACAGTTTGACATTTTTTTAAACGTGTCTTCCACAGTGTTATATAGCGTCTTTAAGATAAGTATTTACCCTGCCTAGAATCACGTATTTTCTATAGAAAAGACCTTGGGAGGGGGTTCACTGTATGTGAATTTTATTTTTCTATATGCATGGCGTAAGTGGTTAAAATGCCATTTTGCTCCCTAGCATCGCGAGCGAGCGGTTTGGAGAAACTTTGAAACTACCTGGAGAAGCTAGTCTAGTGGTGTATTTTGTTGAAGTAAATCGAAATTATTTTGTATTGCAATATGAGCACCAAAAGTATTATGCGTTTACTCAGGTCATATCTAATCCTTTTATCCGATTTCAAATCAACACATACAAGGGCACTCAGTGGTGAAACTGAAATTAATTTTGAATACGGTGTAGAATGGCGCGCACGCAGAGCATATGCCATTTTTTTCTAAAGTTATATTTTATTGGAAATATGCCTGACTTTGTGCGAATACATGTATTATAGGCCCTATTATACTAGATTTATATTATTTTGTGAATGAATATATTAATGTACATGTATTTCAGTATAAAATTGATACATAACGATATATTTGCTTCGAGTGACCCCACATTTATCCGAACCTAGCCAAATCGAAACCGAGATTATCTTGACTTCAAGTGCAACATGGAGATCTCAAAAAGACAGAGCCACGTAAGGCTCAACAAAATAAATCATCTAATTACAGAGTTCCTGATATCCTATCAAGAAAATCACACGGAAATGAAACTTCTGTACAAAGTTTCCTGTTGGGAGAAGTAAAAAAAACACACATGAGTTGAAATATATATATACACCAATATATGCACTGACTAGAGTACATATTTAGGCTGGAAGGATTTGTAAATAAGTCATGATTTGCGCGGATAAAGATTTTTTTTTAATTAAAGATTTTATTAATAATGTTGTAACATACTAGTCTATGTGGGGAAATGGGTATGACAAAACCAGCCACTGATAAATTGTTCACGTTTTTGCTCAAGTTACCCAATTATTTTTCACATACTTCCTGTATATCTTTTCTTTTTCAAAACCTGACTATACAATCCCTGATAATCTTCCTTTAAAATATGTATTTACCATGCCTAGAATCACGTCTTTATATGCGTATTGTCAAAAATTTCCTACCGTGCGGGAGGGGGTATTCCCCTCTCACACTCTTCCCCGCTCGGTTGCTGCGCTCCCTCACAAGTATGACTAGCCGATCCCTAATCTTGATAAAATATACCATTGAAATATATATGTATATATATATTTTTTTTTTTGGGGGGGGGGGGCTACCATGCCTAGAAACCCCTTTTTTCTATGCGTATATATTTTGAAAAGGTTTCTACCGTGGGAGGGGGATATACCCCATCCCACACTCTGCCCCGCTC
>JZLH01S0049012.1:102872-124370 GCA_001188425.1 Eucidaris tribuloides
ACATTGGTAAATTTTAGAATGAGTCAATGTTTGACTACAAGATTTTCACAGGAGAATCCTTGCATAGTTTACTTGATTCTAGAGTAGTTTCAGCCCAAATTGAGGACTACCCCCAATCGTGTCATTTACCTTTATTCTCGATATATAGTTAACGACAGGGTAAAATCACAATTGTGCCACACAGTCAATGATAGCATCAGGCCCTCTTGCCTTTTTACCCTGTCGTTAACATATCTTGAGATCAAAATAAGCAAATTAAACAAAACAAACGGCATTTTAAAGCTTATACTATGCCCTTAATGCTTGTGTGAGCGTCTAAGTATCAAAGAGGGCGCTTTTAACTTGCACAATTTTTTTAAAACACGATGTAGATGCTGCCGCCTCATACAAAGAGGAAGAGTCGTCTTCAATCAGAAAACAACGTTATGATTATGTGTACTCGGAATATACTGAGACAAAACCTGCTTTTGATAAATGTTTTGGAAATGTGCTTGTGAATAATTAAAATGTTGAGAAAAATACATACTGCATGTTATATCTCTGCTCCTTTATGGTCGGATTATGAACTCTTTGACACCCCCGACAACCATAAACTATTCTTCTTAATTTCACACCATTCCTTTTAAAAACAGGAAGTATTTTAATATCCAATGTAATGTTTGTAAGATTGGTGTGTGGAGTATGTGTGCTGATTATGCGTCAGTGTATTTTAACTCAGACACATAACAGATACAGAGTTCACTCCAAGACTGTTGGGAGGATAATCGAATACAGAAATACCGTGGGATTACATTTTGAATTACTAGGTAGTGCATCAAACATTCTAAAAACATAAATAGCTAATGAAAAAATACCGTAATTTCAAAGCTTTCATGTCGCTATCGCCAGTAACAATAGCAGTAATCTGGGTTTGAGCTATCAGCTCGGAAGCCTTTAACAACGGGCAGGAAAGTACTATACTTCGTAAATTGGAAAAAATGCATCAAATAAAACGTGAGCGGTTAGACCCGTCAAAAAACTGATGCTCGCGGTTTGATTAGTGGTGGGTATTGTATAATGAGCCATGAACCACGGAATTTATATATACGATCAAACTCTTTTCCAAAAGTGCAGTGATTGCGTTAATTTTATTTTAAAAGGGGAGATAAAACTATTGCTTTTATATGTATGTGGGGGAAAGTACGAACTTACATTGAAAGGGAAAGCTTAAAGTTATGTTTATATTGCATTTCGTATCGTACGATCAAATGACTAATTTTCCTATTGATTCCAAATGAATATTTCTATGAATTCCAAATTATTCCGAATGCCTAGTGATAAACCCATTTTCTTATTCATAATCATGCATGCAGATAATTACTTTAAAGACACTGTATAACACTGTGGAAGACCCGTTTAAAAAAATTGTTGAACTTTGCTATCTGACATATCTGACAGTGATTGAATGGAAAAATAAACACTCTAGAACACAAACGTTTAGACAGTTATGCTGTCACTAGTAAAACATGTGCAGATACAAATTGGCACATTAATTTATTCTCAGCCGATAGGAAATTCTGCAACACAGCAGTCTATGGGGGAAAACTGAAATGGTCTCTCAATGATTTTCACTTCTTCAAAGCACTTAATGATCGTTTTAAACTGCAATTTTTTTTCAGGGCTTTATTTTTAGACCTTATCAGAGACACTGGTAGTATGCATGGGGAATCATGTAGCTCAGATTTTTAAAACTGGAAACATTCTTATACAATGCCTTTAATGAATTTTAATAATCAATAGTATGCGAGAGGTAATGAATCCCGTAATGAATCGAATAATTCTTTACACAACGACAGGTGTTATTTCGTTCACTTCATTGCTTCGTTAAGTTCACTTGATGTCTAATAAATGAATGAATTATACTGTCTATTGAAATATGAAAATGTGCCTTTCATTAAAATGCTCCTTTCATTAAAATGCACCATCGAGGCTAAAATACTTTGTGTGAGATGAAGCACGTGAAAAGTGCTGATTAAGTTATGATATATAACGTTATGATAAATATGTATTTATCTCAGATGCCTTTTTATACATTTATTTGATTGAAATACTTCAAACGAGACTTTGTGCTTACATTAAAATGTTATAACGAATTATATTTTCTTATACATACATAATTAGACCATACTTATAGTTAATGACAATATGAATATATTTCTGTTTTAGCCTCATTACAACACTATATAAATTATTAAACTCCAGTCCAAAAGATTAAATTGTTACATATGAATGAAAGTACACCAACACTTACTGCAAATACATTTTACTATTTTATATAGTTTATAATTTTTACACATGTTTAAATATTTTATATATTATATTATAATACTTATACTGCAAATACATTTTACTATTTTTAAGATGATTATGTTGTACAGTATTAGGAACATTAACTAATTTTATTATGCTATGTTTACATGTATTTTGTGTTCTTTTTAAAGTTGTAAAATTCGCTGCAATTCGGTGATGACCGCGATGGCAGTTTTTTTGTTTTTTTTTTTGGGGGGGGGGGGTTAAATAAACCATTCATTGGATAGAATTGAATTGAAGGTTTTCGTGGTATGGCGGTGCCCGGGGGGGGGGGAGGGGGCACTCGACTTACAATGTAATACCTATGTGCAACACCTAAGTCGAAAATTGGGGGCTCTGGAACTGGCTTGAGCAAAAAAATGGGGTCTCCGGAACTGGAGCTAAGACCTTAGAAAACCTCAAAGTGCTATGCTCAGGAACTGCACCGCGGCGAAGTTCCGGCGCGCCGTACTGAAAGTGTAACGCTCTGTCCCGAGCAGCGGAGGAAAACCCGGGAGGAAAAATCAGTGGTCAAACATAAGTACCGTGACTGGAACGGCAATTTTGGGAGTCTCTCGAACTGAAAAAAAAACAAAATATTTTCTGTGGCTTCTGAAATTGTGATGACCTGGGGTCTCATCCTCGGCACATAGGCATCACACAATTATACTAAGCCCCCCCCCCCCGGGTGGCGGTGTGACTGGTTTTCTTAACAAATCCACGTAAAAGAGTGTTATCTTTCTGGATGGAGAAGAGTATATGCACAATCGATCAACACGAGCTGTGTAGATCGATCAAACACTTGATCTCGGCGGTCGTGGTGACAATCTTTCATCGGGAATTCATGGTGCTAAAAGATACACCACCGGGGGGGGGGATTGCGTTGTGCGTAACATTTCTCATTAATGTGATTCTATTCTATTGCATCGTATTAAAGAAAAAGAAACATAAACAGTATTCCTAGAAAAAAAGTTTAAAGACACTATGACTATATAACATTTTAAAGCCCCAATTAAAATTTTTCAAACTTTGCTATCTGACATATCTGACAGCATAGGCGTACGTAGGATTTTGCAAAGGGGGTGTTCATCCGCGGCCAAATCCAGATCTAACATTTTCCCGGTCAGCCCAGCTGCCGAAACGTGAAAAAATGTTCATTCCAAATCCGAGGTCAAAATTTTTTCCCGGTCAGCCCAGCCGCCGAAAAGTTAACAATTTTTCATTCCAAATTCGAGGTTAAAAACTTTCCCGGTCATCCCAGCCGCCGAAAAGTCGCACAGGGGGGAAGGGGGGGGGGGCTTAGCGACGAACAAAAATTACAAAATTTTCGAACACGCCAAACCCCCACCCCCCCCCCCCCGCGCCTGCGCTTACGCATATGTCTGACAGTATTTGAATGGACTAATAAAACACCTTAGAACACAAAGGTTCAGACAGTGATTAGTACGGGAACACGACCGACCGAGACGAAAATGAAGTTCGTGCAACCACTTTACATCTCAATTCTGACCCCGATAGGATGGTAAATAGACCCTATAGAACAACCCTAGGTACTGTGTATAGTCAAATTGTGGTATCACTTAAAATATATTAGGCCCTTAAACTTAAAGGAACACTTCACCAGAAATATCGAAAATATAGAATTAATTCTGAAAATAATTTGTTATATCTTGAGCTGTTCGTGATGAAATCTCCGCCCAAAATGATATCAAATATTAGAATCAACCTCAGCTTCCAGTTGCATATATATTTCATACATGACCCCCTTGCTGACCTCACATAAAGGCGAAAAGTATATACGTCACATTATACAGGATGCCAAAAGAGAATGCAACACCTGCCATTGTTAATTTCTTCAACGTCATCGGCAAAATGGTCTTGATGTGCAAATCATTAGTTAGAACATTCTTTTCCCAACAAAATGGTACCCTGTTCATCGATTTTGAGTAAGGCGTTTGGATCCTAGGACCATTTTCTGAGCCAATGTTGATTCCCCAAAAACGCGACGCTTTTAATCCAGTGGTCATCGATACGCCGAAATGTTGTCTCAATGTGCGTGCCATGTTGATCAGACAAAGGACATAATGCCGTCCTTTGTTATTGAGATTTACTCTATCTGTTGTATTCTATCGCACGCCTCCTGACGCAAGAATTTCCCTCGCGAGGATCGCTGTTTGTTGAAAAAGGTGGGCGAATTTGATGCAGCGACATTGTCCCACAAAAGTGACCTAGGATCCAAACGCCATAATTTAAAGCAGTAGTTATTGTATCATTTGGTTGGAAAAGAATTTTCTAACTATTAAAGCAAAAAAAAATGACATTTTGTCTATGATGTTGAAGAAATTAACGATCGCAGGTGTTGCATTCTTTCTGGGCCTGTATGATCTCATTAAAGGGATTGTGTTCTCTTTAGTTCAAATTTTCTTTCCAGTAAGAGCAGAAATGAATTTTATCTTAATTGCATTTGTTAAAATGATGTGCATAATTAGTTTTTAATGTGTTTTATAAGTAATAATTGTATATATCTGGAATCGCAATAATAATTTTCTTTACCTGATGTCAAAAGGTTGAAGCTATACTATACAGTTCATATAGATTGTTTAGAGTGCATATTGAAATTCAGTGTACGACGAGGTATTTTTAATCGAATCCATCCAAGATTTGATAGGGATATCATGATTATAATTTTGTTGGAAAGAAATATTCTAACTATCAAAAAAAAATTGCCGATGATGTTGAAGAAATTAACGACCGTAGGGTTCTTTCTGGTTCTGTATAATCTTGGTAAAGCGATTTTGTTGTTTCAGTTTATTTTATTTTTTCTAGTAAGTGCTAAAATGATTTATTTCACATTATTGTTAAAATAATTTATTAGTTAGTATTTAATATATTCCATAAGTAGTTGTATATTCTGGAAATAACATCATAATTTTCTTCACCCAATTATCTAAAGGTTCATCATTAAGAGATGAGGTATTGTTTACCCCAATGCATTTAAAATTTGAGAAGGGAAGACACACGGCTTCTTAGTTGAATTAGATTTCAAATAATGACATTATTACTCATTGTTTCCATTGAAATTAAAAGAACTGGTTGTGATTCTTCAAATAGTCTATAGCAAGTTTAGGAAAACGGTGGACAGTGGTGAAGGAAGCTTCTTTCCACGCACAATGAGGTACAAGCCAATAACAGGACAAGTTACCGTGTATATTAAAACTACAAATTTGATGACAATATTTAAATATTATATTTTTACCTCGAAGATGATATTATTCTGTTGACAGGATCGAACTTCCTTTCATTCTTTTGATTCTATGAATGTCACATGTACGTCCTTTCCAATGAGTATGAAGAGTATTTATAATCCTTGCTGATTCTTAACTTCTGTCTTTAAATCATGATTTGTGAAATTATTATCGTACTGTGTCAGTCCATAGGTTGTCGTAAAACGGTGATATCTGCCGAAATTCTCATGAAAATCAGACCATTTTCACCGCAGTATTCAAATGAATAATTATATACAAAATATTATGTACTATGCTTGACAAAATAAATGGTTATAAGAGGGGTATATAGAGTAACATTATGAAATACAAAATTGGTCTGAGGAACGAGTATTGGGAGTGTATTATTCAAGATTCATTATTCCAACACACCTCATTTATGTACCTGAATGAAAGCGTGTTTTTTTTTAATACAAATTGCGAGGTTTGTGATCTTTCAGAACAAGGAACCGTCGAAAAAAACTCCGATCTTTCGGAATAACGAACCTTCGAAATAACGACCTGTAATAGAACATTGTGGTGACAAATAGTAGCAATCACAACAACTAAGATCTTAGTATAATTAATTGTTGGAAATTATTGAACATTGGAAAGAACCTAATAGGAGAAGTGTTTAATTGTAATTCCTGGGTAATTATGGAGAAGGTGATGTTGATACCGTACAAATTGATCAATACTACATGCATCTGAAAAGTATTAAAGGTCAGTGACATGATTGGGCACTTTAAAAATGCCCCAAAAACCAAATGAGTTGAACACTAATAGGAGTGGATCTCCAGCTAGAAGGATCTGTCTGTAACTTGTTTACCTATAAGGAGAATCAAGCATAAACACATGAGTATCTTAATTTTATCTGGGGATGATAAAAATAAGCCCCATAGAGAGCCACACAGCAGGTTTCCGTGCCACGAATGATACTGACATTATTTAGTTTAGAATGAGTCAACGTTTGACTACAAGATCACAGGAGAATCCTTGCATAGTTTTATGTAATTCTAGAGTAGCTTCAACCCAAGTTGAAGATACCCCAATCATCGTATTTACCTTTAAGGACAAATAACCGCTTTTATTGTGACTTATTCGAGCTGTTATCTTCGATAATCACTCTTCTACTTCAAGCATTCGTGACAATAGTCTTGTGCCAGTATGTAGACTTATCATGATGTTTATATTGACTTTACATACATTTCATATAATGCACTAATCGTATCAACGTCATACTGCAGCAGTTATTTGGTAATAAAATGTGTATAAATTGATTAAAATGTAGCACGCGTATGCAAATGAGAGTGGAGTGTGCAGTTTTTCAAAAAAGTCAGAGTAGACTTGTTCCATAAAGTAGTGCTTGAATATTTCCAAATGACATAATTGTGGAGTTAGATAATTACATTTGTATCTCTCGCACATCTCCTTACCTCATTTAACGATCAATTTTTCTATCAAAATACAAGTCATATTGATTATTCATACCACTACATCAGTAATTATTGTTCAGTCATACAATTTTACAAGGAGAATAAATAACCAGGAGAAATTTGACCGATTGATTTTTTTTTTTTTTGGGGGGGGGTTTTCAGTACAATGGTTTCGAAAACGTGAACAATTTTTCGACAATTAGCCATTACCAGTGATTTTTAAATCATTCAAGTTGTTCTGTAAGCAGCTTGATAAACGATCCAGACTTTTCCGTTATTTTGAGACTATTCTCCATTATTAAAAAAGGGATTATTCTCTTTATCTTGCTCATTGTTGAGCACTTTGCTTCTAAATATGACCTAGGATTGGATTCATGTCATTTTATGACACTTAAAATACATATTCTACTTAACCTTCCATAGTCATCGTAACGAGGAACATGCATAACAAACATTTACTGTGTATGAATTGTCTTAAAATTTCCGTGCATGTACCATTGCTTTGTAAGGTTTATTTGTTGTATTTTTAGAGAGAGGTGATGCCTTCATGAAGAAGTTTTAACTTTCACATAAGCTATATTTTATCAACCCAAATATGCCTCCCTCAAGTTCATGTGGCAAGATAATGAAATAAAGTAGCAATTATCCACTCCTCTTTTTAACAATATGAAACCAGTCTAATACATTAAGATGGAGAATTATAGGAATAATAGGCAATGTGTGGTCACAATAAATTCAGTGGAGTGTATTATATTGTAATCGACTGGAATTGTTATTTGGTCTTTAATATTCAATATGATATGATCAATATTATGCAAAATAATTCCAGCCGGGTTTTTGATCTGTATCCTTCTATGACCAACGTTGTAGTAAATACCGTATTACGTACAACGAATGAATGCTGAACATGAGAAACGGTTCTCTTGTGAACTGGTATCATTTTACCATGAATGTAGTGATTCCACTTCCATTCATTACTTTCAAAATATAATTCTGGTAAATATTTACAGGCACCGGGATAAATTTAGTACAATCATGTGGCAAATTGTACGTAACGCTCTCTGAGTGTATATATATTTCATCATTTTGGAGATACCACACATAATAAAAAATATTATTCAAAGCAAATATAGTCCAATGTCCGCTAACCAAAATACATGGAAGAAACCCTGCAAGAAATATTATTCTCTTAGGGGGGAGGTGTTTGGTACCGTACAATCATCTTTTAAAACTTCACGCAGGTCAATACGTTGATGTAAAGGCAAGTTTGGCAGTAAATTGGTCATTGATATTAAAGGATAAAATGATGAATTATAGGAATAGTTTATAGTCGTGAATTTTTTTACCTTTATAAGGCCGTGACATCGTTTGACAGATAATGATGTGGCGATATTGGTGTCATGATTAAATAACTCCCTTTCAAGGAACAAATACCTTACAATTTTTTTAAACTACATCATGGAAAGTCCTCTTATTCTCAAAAACATATGCCTAAAACTGATTTCACAGTTTATATGAAGGTACATTATAAAATTAAAGAGTTTTTTTTTTGCCAAAAAAAAAATGATCCTTCTAAAACATGTCGCCTTTAATTTAAAAAGCGCATAGCAATATTTAGGAATTTTGGTGACCCAACATATGATTTTTTGTTTCTTTTTTCTAAACGTGGCATCTTTACCCGAATCAGGGGCATTGTTAGGTGAAAAACGTCTTTCAATCATGTACAACTTACAGTGTACGTTTTATGAAGATGAGGTAAAACCGATTAGCTTCCGTAGGATATACACAGTTCACCGTTAAACTACAGAAAATGTAAAGAAAGATTCCAATAACTTCTTTAAAATAGATCTCATTTACTATCACTTTAGACACTACTGAGACAGTGGATAGAACATTTGAACTACAACAACAAAAATCGCTTTACCAAGATTATACAGAACAGAAGAACCCTATGGTCGTTAATTTCTTCAACATCATCGGTAATTTTTTTTTGTTGATAGTTAGAATATTCTTTTCCCAACAAAATTATATCATGATATCCCTATCAATCTTGGATGGATTCGATAAAACAATACTTCGTCTATATTACACTGTAATTCTCGAAATGCACTCTAAACATTTTCCATATAAAATGTATAGTGTAGCTTCAACCTGTTGACATCAGGTAAAGAAAATTATTATGCGATTTCCAGAATATATACAATTATTACTTATAAAACACATTAAAAACTAATTATGCAATCATTTTAACAAACGCAATTAAAATGAAATCATTTCTGCTTTTACTGGAAAGTAAATTTGAACTAACGAGAACACAATCCTTTAATGAGATCATACAGGCCCAAAAGAATGCAACACCTGCGATCGTTAATTTCTTCAACATCATAGACAAAATGTCATTGTTTTTGCTTTAATAGTTAGAAAATTCCTTTTCCAACCAAATGATATATAATTACTGGCTTTAAATTATGGCGTTTGGATCCTAGGTCACTTTTGTGGGACATTGTCGCTTATCAAATTGCGCCACCTTTTCAACAACAGCGATCCTCGCGAGGGAAATTCTTGCGTCAGGAGGCGTGCGATAGAATAACAATAGATAGGGTAAATCTCAATAACAAAGGAGGGGCATTATGTCCTTTGTCTGATCACATGGCACGCACATTGAGACAACATTTCGGCGTATCGATGACCACTGGATTAAAAGCGTCGCGTTTTGGATCAACATTGGCTCAGAAAAATGGTCCTAGGATCCAAACGCCTTACTCAAAATCGATGAACAGGGTACCATTTTGTTGGAAAAGAATGTTCTAAACTGATGATTTGCACATCAAGACCATTTTGCCGATGACGTTGAAGAATTAACAATGGCAGGTGTTGCATTCTCTTTTGGCCATCCTGTATAATGTGACGATATACTTTTCGCCTTAATGTGAGGTAGCAAGGGGGTCATGTATGAAATATATCATGCAACTGGAAGCTGAGGTTGATTCTAATATTTGAGTATCATTTGGGGAGATTTCATCCCGAACAGCTCAGGATATAACAAATTATTTTCAGAATTAATTCTATATTTTCGATATTTCTGGTGAAGTGTTCCTTTAAGTTTAAGGGCCTATATCTTTTAAGTGATACCACAATGTGACTATACTCGGTACCTAGAGTTGTTCTATAGGGTCTATTCTACCATCTTATCGGGTCAGAATTGAGATGTAAAGTGGGTTGCACGAAAGTCACTTTCCAGGCCGTTTTTCAGAATCTGCTCCCGTACTAGATGCTGTCACTTGTAAAACAAGCACAGATGAAAATCGACACATGAAGTATTGTCGGCCGATAACAATTCTGAAACACAGCAGTCTGGGGGGGGGGGTACTGGAATGGTCGCTCAATGATTTTCACTCTTTAAAAGCACTGAATGATCGTTTTGAATTTGAAATGAGAATTTTTTTCGGCACTTCTTTTTTAAGACCTTAATCAGAGACACTGGTTGCATGGGCAATCAAGTAGTTTATATTTTTTAAACTGGAAACGTTGTTATGATTTAATATTGAGAAAAAGCAATAGGCCCAACCGACAAATGTGATAACACATTGTGATTACATGTAATAATTAGAATAAGAAGTAATCAAGAGCATTACGTAGCAATACATAGATTAGTATCTAATAAATGAATCGGTAAAGTAATACAGGACGGTTATACGGTTATTTAACGAAATCATTGCACGCGATGCGCATGCATCAATGATCATCCTTGGGTGATATTTAATATATATTCATTCCTCTTATCATGTCAGTCGATGTCGCATCATTTACATTTACATCTCGATGAAATCACATCAGACGGGATAAAGGCTGCGGCCTCATCATGCAAACTACGACAAATCATCCACATCGAGGATCCGCAAACGAGATTACCTTGATCTCGAAACACACGAGGCACATGCTCAAGGCTGCCACTCGTAGGGGTAAGCCCCCACCTTCGGAATTTTAGCCAAACATAGGCTGTAGGGGATATACACTCCTACTCATAATTTTGGAATATTTTGTTGATACTTAAGTTCCTTCTCCTATATCGTCCAAAATTTTCGAGACAAGTGTTTATTCACAAAAACGCAGTATGTGAAGCAATTTTTGGATTTCATGAGATGACTTAAGTAAAAACTAAAGTACGTTTGAGCGCAATAACAATTACACGTATATATTAATTCTTTTAAAAATCCACAAAAAACATGAAAAAGTATCAAATTAAAGTATAAAAAAACACAGAAAACTGATAACTTTTGATCTAATGTCATTTATCACTAAATTAACATCAGAACAGTGTCTGTTACTTGTAAGTCTAATAACGCGCGTAACCACCACGTGACTCAACAACAACAACACCACCACCATTTAAAAACACGGGTTTTAGTGTCGAGTCAGACGCTACAAAATGCTAAAAATTCCTAAAATACTTAGATTATAAGTGTTTCACATGGGGTGAACAAATATTAATCCCAGACGTACCGTTCACGGAAAAATGGCAACTTCTAAAATGTTTTTTAAGTATTTCATAATTATGAGCATGAGTGTACCTACAAAGAAAATGAGCTTCCGCAGGGGGAAAGTAGGGGGTTTTGATGAATGTTAAGGGATTTGACAATTTTCAGAAATATTCTTAAATCCTCAAAGGATTTCGAAGAATTTCCGTAGACATATATTCGTCCATTTTGTCCATCTCCGGCGAAGAAATGGTGATCAATCTATTGCATTTACAAAGATTATTTCGTAGGGGAAAACATGCCTTCGTAGGCGAAAAGTGGATTTTTGTAGGGGAAAACAAAGGTTTGTAGGGGAAAATCTAGTTATTGAGGAGACCGGTGTAGGGGAAAAGTGGTGTCCGTAGGGGGAAATACGCATGCGGCGTAGGGGGAAATTAAACTTTTGAGTGGCAGCCCTGCACCTGCTTCGTGCAAAACGAGGGGCCGTAAATGCGAAGTAATTACACGGTGCAGACGTCTCCAATCTTTCAAAAGGTATACACGCAATAATTCCCCAAATGCGTTAACAGGCATCCACCGAGCCATGAATCAAGTAAGCTAATCACATTTTGCCAAACAGAGCAGGATTCTAGAGATCTGGGGATCAAGGTGGCCTCAACCATAGGCGTAGCCAGGAGTTTTTTAAAACTGGATGTTTAATACTAGGCTACGCGTAAACCAGTGCCAAAAGCGACCCGACACCCCCCCCCCCCAAAAAAAAGCTTCTTATGTCCGGAAGAAAACGGTTTAACGGTTTAATCATATGCGTTCACAGCCAAACAGCGACGCGACAAGCAAATTTAATAGAACAACGGGTAAGCAGCACGTCACAAAAGTATTTTTTAATAGCCAAAGAGGATGCTTTTCCTTTATACATTTTTTTTTGTAGACACGCTGTACATAACGAGTATTCTGTACCACAGATGGACCCTGGATATTGTGCCATATCGGAAGAGGGTTTGTGCGTACAAACAAGGAGCTTCAAACAAGGAAGCTCCTTGACACAAATGAGAAGAAAAAATCAGCTGATATGGAAAGAAAATGATACATTTTGTGGCTTGATTGTCTTTTTTTGGGGGGGGGGGGTGAGGGGTGGGGTGCATATTATCTGCTTGACTTAAATGCCATCTTTTCTACATAGCGTGACAAATTGATACAAGTTTGAAGGCGTGCTATTATTGAGTACTGGTTTGACGGAAGTAAATACACTGATAGCTTAGCAATAAAAAGTATGCTTTCGAAATTACTGTAAACAAGCCAACTCTATCTATAAGCTATTTATAATTCTCTTTAATTCTGGACTTTGCGAACACTACATTTATTCATACACGAGTCTCGAAACTCGAAAGTAACCACATTTTCCACGATTTGCTTTCGAACGTGATGAAGTGAATTACTTTTAATTAATTTTAAAAAGGAAATTCAACGCAAACGGGATTTTATTTCCTTCATTAATTAAAGAGAAATTGTGTGATTGCAAAAGTCATCGATTTGCGGTAAAACCATAGTAAAACGACGTTCACCCTCTAACGTTTCGGTTGTGAAAATTAAGAAATCAAATACTATGTTTTTTTTATTAAACAATTACTATTTACAATTTTTTTATACATAAAGATGTACGTACATACATGCAGACATGCACACCCACCCACCTACGGTACACACACACACACGTACATACACGCACACACACACACACACACACACACACACACACACACACACACACACACACACACACACACACACACACACACACACACACACACACACACACACACACACACACACACACACACACACACACACACACACACACACACACACACACACACACACACACACACACACACAAACTCAACCAATCTTTTCCGTCTTATTGGATTTATCACGCGTAACAACATTCCCTCAACTGACAAATATTTGGCGTCACACTTTGTTTTTCAAAAATAATCAATACTATGATTTCTCAAACTTCCTTACATACCACAACTCAACCCTCCCTAACACCGAACTCCACAAAATACGCCACAGATTTTTTTTTTTACATACTGCATATAATACAATCCTATCTATTTATAAACGGAGAACCTATTCCCCTTAACTCGCGCTTGCAAATAGTTTTAAAAGGCCGCTGGCCGTTGGTAACGTAATTATGAGAAGAGCTAATGAAATGACGGTGTTGATCAAAGTTAAATCTATATAAGATTCACCAAATGTATGTACATACAGTTACATGTAGGCTGGTGAAAATATCCGAGCGGTCTTAATATTAACCATGAAGTGTAAAGGATCTAGACTGGGTTATGAAATTAAGTATGACATTGTATCTTCGGCTTTAAAATTGTTTTGTTATATTACGATCATATGAATCCGTATTTTAAAAGGGAAAATTTTATTAGTGAATATCGCGATATGGCATGCACGACATAATTTAAGAGACTCAATTTTTTCATCAAATAAACAAGTTACGGCAACACGAAAAATAACATCAAAAGGAAGGAATAAACTTAATGTCGTATATGTCCATGTTTCTGGGACTGAGTGTGTGCGTATGTGTGTGTTAGTATGTGTCTCTATGTTTGTGTGTATGTGTGTGTGTTTGTTGTGTGTGTTTGATGTGTGTTTGATGTATGTGTGTGTGTCTGTGTGTGTCCGTGTACGTAAATGTGTGTGTTAGTACCGTATGTGTTTCTATGTTTGTGTGCATGCGTGTGTGTTTGTTGTGTGTTTCATGTGTGTTAGATGTATGTGTGTCTGTGTGTCCGTGTGTGTATGTGTGTGTTATGTTTGTGTGTATGTATGTGTGTGTTTGATGTATGTATGTATTTATGTACGTACGTATGTGTGTGTGTGTGTGTGTGTGTGTGCGTGTGTGTGTGTGTGTGTGTGTGTGTGTGTGTGTGTGTGTGTGTGTGTGTGTGTGTGTGTGTGTGTGTGTGTGTGTGTGTGTGTGTGTGTGTGTGTGTGTGTGTGTGTGTGTGTGTGTGTGTGTGTGTGTGTGTGTGTGTGTGTGTGTGTGTGTGTGTGTGTGTGTGTGTGTGTGTGTGTGTGTGTGTGTGTGTGTGTGTGTGTGTGTGTGTGTATGTGTGTGGGGGGGTGGGGTGGGTGTGTTTATGCATATGGTCTCACAAAGCAAAACAATCTGCCATAATTCGTTTATTGTTCATTAAATTTAGCTTCCAATTCAATGCCCGTTTGTGGTGAATGTAAAATCAAATCAGACGACTGTTCGACTCGGTAAGTCACTCATGTGTTATAGCCATGACATGCGGTTTGTTAGTCTCGGTTCCAGACCATGTTACTTTCTCTATCCCATGCAGAGTACACTCACTCTTCGACATTTTCTACCTCCAGAATAAACTCACTCTGCCTTTGTCGAAGTAAGTTAAGACACAAGTCTTCTATAGTCAGAGCAGTTGACTGAAGATAGTCGTTAGATATTAGTTAAGAAGGACTGATCTAAATGTCTGGAAGTCAGACTAGCGGGTTGTGTAAGGTGAATGAACTTTATGCCGCGTCTGTTTCCATGGTAACATGTCACTGGCTGCACCCTTGGAGGCGAGCCGAGACGCAACTGGCCACAGACGATTAAACACTCGCCGAATCCTTGATTTACTGGTGAGATCTTATGTTGAATTAAATAGTATTATTAGTGCCTATAACTGCAAAAACCAAAGCGATCAAACGCTACATGGCTGAATGTGATAAACGAATGTGTTCTTTAGTGCAATACACGTTTTCCCTAAAAGTTGCCATTTTGTGACAATAACGACGCCCATTTAGCACCATTCGCACGAAGAAACTTCGTCTGATCAGTCGCGTTGAAGAAACTTTTCTAACAATGGCGCCAATAAGTATCCAAAATGTTGTCACTAATTGGTTCTAAAGCTAGCCCTTTTCTCAAAAAAGGGTGTTAATTATACTGTAATAACTTTCATATCTTCGATAAAATCTTAGTATATCACAGAGAACGGTTGCAGGGCCAGTGCCATGTGCGTCCTTGTATACGGTTTCACCACCACCACCACCACCACCACTACCACTATTATTTTCGTTATCATTATTATTACTATTGTTATTATTATTATTATTATTATTATTATTATTATTATTATTATTATTATTATTATTATTATTATTTTCATCATCATCCTCATCATCCTCATCATCATCATTATCATTATTATTATTATAAGCATACAACCCACCATAGGGGGAATCCAAACAATATAGTTTATTCCGTCACAATATGGCAGGAGAGTGTTAAGGCGAAAGAAGTGTGCGTTAAGAGGAATCGACAAACAATAGACCGATGAACAAAAGAATTCGCACCTAGAGGTTGCAATTAGAGTATTATTATTATTATTATTATTATATCATTATCATTATTATTATTATTATTATTAATTATTATTATTATTATTATTATTATTATTTATTATTATTATTATATATTATTTATTATTTTTATTATTGTTGTTGTTGGTTGTTGTTGTTGTTGTTGTTGTTGTTGTCGTTGTCGTTGTTGTTGTTGTGTTAATTATTCAATAACTTTCTGTAGATTAATTGTTGTTTCTGATGTCTGACGTGACGTACCATACGGTACTATGAAAACTGATGAAAACTTGTCGTATCCATCTAAGGTATACTTTGGCTTTAACTTGTTCATATACTAGTATACAGAACGCGCCCCCAACCAAGAACACAATCGGAATAGAACACCACGCAAATACTAGTGGAATACAGGTTAAGCCACAATAAAAAACCATAATCATCACGTACCTACCACACATTGCTAAAGGTGCAAAAATAGTAATCGTTATTTTTTTCTACATGATTGAGCGTACAAATCAACGCACACGGCGAGGATTTAGTGGTTTTCAATTTCGCCAAGTTTCTTTAAAATAATAGTAAATTGCTTTCACTTAATCGAACTCTTTCGTTTGACTCTCGCAGCATTATTTTGCAACGAGCATCGGAACATTTTTCAGCACAATTATATTCGGTGTCATTAACACTGGTTTAGTGTTCAAACTGTAAGGCAAACTATAATCATATGCACTGAAATATATATCTTTACATTATTGACAATACAGGGGAAAATACTTTATCTACATGTATATGCAGCAACAGAAATGCCCACATGAAAATTATCTTGAGATCTGGTCACCTCAAGTCGGCAGACATCTTAAAATCGTCGAGGTATAGCACGGGTGTATCCAGGATTAATTCATGATTTTTGGACCTTTTCACAATGAAATAAAAACAATATATGAAAAGGCCCTAAAAATGAAAAAAAAAATGCGGAACTTTTGAAAATCTTTGGTGGGTCGTACAACCCTCACGACCCCCCCCCCCTTCCGACCCCTCCATGCACTCGCAAAACTGAAATGCTATTTCAACATTAAAGGGCCGAGGAGTGAGTAGTGACCACATTACATAACTTTCTAGATTATTATATCCAACCTTTTGTCCAGGAGGATTCAACATTTATAGTGTCAAGATCTAGCTGGTCAAGGGTTAAATACAATATGCAGAATGTGTGGTCACTCCTTGGCCCATAGCATTTCAGTTTTTAGAGTGTGCATACACACCCCTGCATAGGCCATATTATCAGCTGTCTGTTCACTACACTCAAATGAAAGCGATAACCGTGGTTAATCTCGCGTACTACTTTCGAAGAAAACCATTTATGACATCATTAAATTAATGGTATTAAGTGTAATTCAGCCGCGAAAATGTCAACTTATCCTAGCGTGTAAAATCATAAGTGTTTGTCAATGCATACTGCAATCAAGAAAAAGTCAAATGTAACACTGTTCCTTTTGATTGTATTGCTTTCAGTGAGCAGAAACTATTGTTAGAATTTGATGGCGGTTAACTTTACGCTAGAAACTTAGTATTCTGTATGTCTGGTTGATTATGAGATACATTGAAATTCATTGAACTTGAAGATTGAGAAAAATTGTATGTCAGAAGAGCTGACGTACAGTAGGCCTATATAGCAAACTGTAAAAGTATGTCTAAATGTCAAAAACACCCACATACTAACTGAAGAAACAAGTTGTACTTTACTTGCAGTATTAGCCTTTTGACAAGGCATTGTGGGTGTGGGTTGTCCCTCACGCCATTAAGCCTCTGAGCAGTAGTTGTATCCCGTGCGCCCAAAAAGAGACTAATTATAATGCCTACACTCCTGGCGCACCGAAAGATTGGCTGTGAGGGGCTTCGCCCCTTGCCTGCTTTGTCACTGGGGTTAGCGCGGTTAGTCTTGTTCCAGGCGCTAGTGGGGTATTGCGCTGACGGGGGAAATCATTAAGCCCTGAGGCCTTGATCAAAGGCTATTGCAGTATAAGCTTAACAAAGTACGTCGTTTACATTAAAGGTAAGGAATCTCAATTGCAACCCTCCCATAACAGAGCAAAACATAATTCATGCACTTAGGTTAGATTTGGAAAAATGCGCAAAAAAGGCAATAGTTGTGTAGTGCATGTTCTAGGCACACAATTCCAAATCTCAATATCATGGACCCTACTATATACAGGCTGATTACAGTACTTACGTAATACCGTGCTGGCATGTGTCAGGCACTGAAAGTAATGCAAGGTCATCTATGTGTACAAACCTATTGCAATATGGCACTGTCCATGGAGGTAAAAAGAGACCTACATGCACTGTCTATAAAGGATTAGTACTTTACCAGAATTTTTGTCACCAGACACAAAAATCAAATCGAAGTCAAACGTTTACTATAATTCCACTAAAACTGCGTTTCTAGCTACTACACTTTAAATGCTGAAGGTTCTTAAATGGCATTTTCTTCTTTCTTAGTTTCTTTCGTCTTTCTTTATTATTAACTTCTTTCTTTCTTTTTTCTTTTCCCTTTCATTATGCCTTCCCCTTTCCTTCCTTCTTTCATTCTTGCACAATGTTTAATTTCAAGCGTGCAAAAGAGACACCCGGCCTTTAATCTTTCTTCCTTCCTTCCTTCTTTTCTGCCTTTCTTTGAAACTCCTCTTTCATTCCTTATTTCTTTACTTCATTCACTCATTTTCTTTCTTTACATTTTTATTTTATTCACTCACACTTTGCTTCTTTCTTTCTTTTTATGCCTCCGCAACGAAGTTGCCGGAGGCATTATGTTTTCGGGTTGTCCGTCCGTGCGTCCGTCCGTCCTTCCGTCCGTCCGTCCGTTACCGGTTTTCGTTACCGCGATAACTTAAGAACCGCTGATCGGATTTTGATGTAACTGGGACCAAGTATGTACTATGGGGCAACAATGAACTGATTAGATTTTGGAGCTGAAAGGTCAAAGGTCAAAGGTCACCGGGCCTAAAATATGTCTGATTTCGGCTCGTTATCACGATAACTTAAAGTGATAGGCTAACATTGTGGAGCTTCAATTTAAAAAAATTGTCAAACTTTGATATCTGAGCTACATAGTAGTGTTCAAATGAACAAATAAACACCCTAGAATACAAAAGTTTGGAAAGTTACACTGCCAATGGCAAGTTATACATCAATGAACAATAAAACTCGGGGCGAGTTTTATTAACCTAGGTGTACACACAGTAAGTCTATGGGAGGAAATGGGCAAGTGAATCTGGTCAACTTACGATTTTCACTTTTTTAAAGCACTAAATAATCATTTTGAAATACAATTTTTTTAGGGCTTCATTTTTAGTCCTCATCAAAGACACTGGTAGCATGGGGAACCATGCGGCTCAGATTTTTCAACTGTGGTAAATGTTAGCCAATACCTTTAAGAAAGACATGTTGGATTTGAATGTAACTTGGGTGAAGTATGTATTATATGGCACCAATGAACTGAATAGATTTTGGAGTTGAAAGGTCAAAGGTCAAAGGTCACGAGGCCTGATAGATATCTGATTTGGGCTCATTACCATGTTAACTTAAGAATGGCTGGTCCGATTTTGATGTTACTTGGGTGAAGTATGTATTATAAGGTACCAATGAAGCAATCAGATTTCAGGGTTAAAAGGTCAAGGGTCGAAGGTCACAAGTCTCCATATCTTACTGTCTTTCCAGCGAATAACATAGAGAAAGGCTTATCGATATTGATGTTAACTGGGGTGAAGTAAGTGTTATAAGGTACCAATGAACTGATCATATTTTGGGGTTTAAGGTCAAAGGTCAAGGTCACGAGGACCCATAACTTAATATCTTATACCACGATAACTTGATAGAGGCGTCGATCCTGGGGGAGGGGGGGGGCAGGGAGCCGATACGCCCCCCCCCCATGAAAATATTGGGGGGGGGGCAAAAGCATATCGATTTGCCCCCCCCCCGCAATAATTTTGACAACTTGAAAATTCATAAAATATGAAATACAAGGATATGTATAAAAAGCATTAAAAGCGCTATGAAACCATTAAACTTAGCATTACAATACAATAAAAATATAAAAATTTTTGACTTTTTATCGCTTTTGCCACCCGCCGGCCCAATCCGAAACTCGATCGACGCCCCTGAACTTGAGAACAGCTGATCCGATATTGTATGTAATTTGGTTGAAGTATGTATTATGGGGCATAAATGAAATTTCAGAGTTGAACGGTCAAAGGTTACGATGCCCCGTACATTCAAAGTTTGGAATTGGACGGGGGTGCGGAGGCATACCCCATCGGCTGCGCGTAGCCGAATTGCTCTAGTTTTTCATTCTGTTTTTCTTTCTTCCTTTCTTTCCTATTTTCTTTACATTATTTATTCTTCCTTTCTTTATTTGATTCTGTTTTCTCTGTGTGTTTTTTAGCTTTCTTTAGCGAATGACAGGAATGACCGGCGTCTTAAGTCAAGACTACTTACCACCCAAATCCAAAGCCCTTTCTCATTGCATGATTTCGCTGTTCAACTCACTGCTTTTATTCATCATGCCAGCAAATTGTAACTAACACCCACAGTCACGTACCATCCACGCAACATACGATTTTAAAGGCATCGTATAACAATGTTTCCAGTTTTTTAAATCTCAGTTACACGATTTCCCATACTACCCGTGTCTCTTATATAACGTCTAAAAATAGAGCCCTGAAAAAAACGCAGTTCAAAACGATCATTATGTGCTTTTAAAAAGTGAAAATCATTGAGTGACCATTCCAGTTTCCCCATAGACTGCTGTGTTGCAGAATTTTCGTCACCGACGATAATTCATGTGCCAATTTTTATTTGTACATAATTTACGAGTGAGAGTATAACTGTCTAAACTTGTGTTCTAGGGTTTTTAAATGTGGCTTCCACAATGTTATATTGTCTTTAACAAAAGTACGTCGTTTACATATTTTTTCTTTCTTTATTCCTTTTTTTTTTGGTCATTTCCCTTTTCCTTTTTATTTTGCCCTTCTCTTTCCTTCCTTCTTTCATTCTTACTTTCTTACTTCCTTTTTTCTGTATTTCTTTCTTACTCATTTTCTTTATTTTTTATTTTTTTCACTGTCTCATTTTCTTTCTTTTATCTTAATGTCATTTTATTTATTCATTATTTCCTTCCTTCTTTCTTTCTCACTTTTTCTTCTTTCTTTCTTTTTTATTTTTCTGATAATCTTTCTTTCCTTAGTTTTTCCTTTCTTTCCTGTTTCTTTATTTTATTTATTCTTCCTTGTTTCTTTGATTCCTTCATTCTCTTTTTTTTCTATCTTTCTATAGCGAATGACAGCAATGGCCGGCGTCTGAAATCAAGACTACTTACCACCCGAATCCAAAGCCCTTTCTCATTGCATCATTTCGCTTTTCAACTCACTGCTTTTATTCATCATGCCAGCACATTGTAACTAACACCCACAGTCACGAACCATTCACACACCACATGATTTAAAGGCCGCGGGTGTCTAGTTTGCATGCCTAAAATTTAGCATTATTGTGAAAATACACTGGTATATAGAATAACATGCTGTCTAAGAACCCTCAGCAAAGTGTAGGAGCTAGAAACACAGG
>JZLH01S0049012.1:125360-130360 GCA_001188425.1 Eucidaris tribuloides
CGAACTAAATTTGCAACCCCAAATGGCGTAACACATGAGAAAAGATACCCTAAGTGGCGTGACTCCCAGGAATTCCACTAATTCTGATACCCTAAGTGTCGTGAATAGGGAATCCACTAATTTGATACCCTAAGTGGCGTAAACAGTTAAATCAACTAATTTGATGCCCTACCGAAGTGTCCTTCTCATCTAAAACATTATTGTACATTGCACAACCCGAAGAGGTTTATAAATAATTTTCCTAGTTATCAAACGTTCATTTTGGAGTGTTAGAAGATCCACTATTAATTTTGCACCCCTAAATGGCGTAATCTACATTACCAAATCGGTAAACCTAAATGGCGTGATATGTGAGAAAAGTGGCGATTGCCGGCGAATGGTGCTGGAAAAGCTACCATTTTCCCAAAAGACGTCGACGACGCCCTAGGGCTTAAAAGGTACCCTTTTCGACGCTTTTTCTGGACGCAGGTGCATAGCAGGCCATGCGGAGAGCGACCCCCCCCCCCCCCTCCCCGGGATAAATGGATACGTACATTACAAAAGAACGAACAATATTATTCAAAACCATAAAAATGTTCCAATGAATCAATTAATATATCAGTGTTAACGCATAAGTCAAACAAGCAGGCAGGAAATAAATAGTTAAATTTATCAAAACGAGTTGGTTGGTTGATTGATCAATCAATTTGTTGCAACAAGAAATGCGAAAACCGCAGATTTCCGTTTATGCTCAATTTAATCCAAATTTAACAAAATGTCACGACGTGGCCTATATATTCCCAGCTATGATACGATCGGTTTTCGTGTCTTATTATGAGTTGACATTTTGCTTCAACCATGTCGATCTCAAATGTCAGCTACCACTTATTTCATTACTGAGATATACTGCCACAAGTTCTATAAATATCACTCTAGTTGAATGGATTAACAGCTATCAAGCAATACGCGCAAGAGCAAAGGGGATGGTATGGTATATTTGGTTGTAATAGTATATAGCGCATTTTAATTTCAAACAAAAACACGATTTTGAACACTGTTATGTGATAAACACTGAATTTAGATTAAAGGCATGGTATAACAATATTTCCATTTTTGAAAATGTGAGCTTCATGATTCCCCATGCTATAGTGTCTTTGATAAGGTCTAAAAATGAAGCCTTGAAAAACTACCTTTCAAAATGATCATAAAGTGCTTTAAAAAGTAAAAATACACTGAGAGACCGTCCTAGTCCCCCCCCCATAGACTGCTGTGTTGCAGAATTTTCATAGGCCGAGAATAATTAATGTGCCAATTTTTAACTGTACATATTTTGCATGTGACAGCATAACTGTCTGAACCTTTGTGTTCTAGGGCGTTTATTTGTCCACACTAACACTGTCAAATAGCACAGTTTGACAATTTTTAAACGGGTATTCCACAATGTTATAGGCCTATAGTATCTTTAAAACAATTAAATTTTTACAGCGATCATCACAAGGTGAAGGAATAACGTGTTTTCTGTATCCAATCCATTGCCATCTTGTACGCCAAATTAATAATTAATGAGCAAAACGTAGGGCTTAAATGGGAAGTTCACCCCCGGGGGCCACTGTCATTACAAGGTGTACACCATGCGCGTGTGAAAAAAAAAACACGTAAAAGAGTTGTTTTCACGGTCAGTCGATGTACGCATGTAGCCGTGTACAGTGAAAAAGGTATCAAAATCGCCAAAATCGGGAAGAAAAGGGTATATTTTTAACAGAAGGTTTACTTTAAAAGGGTATCTTTTCAGACTTGAATACTTGTTTAGGGTATTCTGAGATCAGTTAACTTTAAAAGGGTATTTTTTTAGAATTGAATACTAGTTTAGGGTATTATGAGATCGACAGATAATTACTTGTTTAGGGTCCATTTTGGAACTCCATACACACGCATGGTGAACACCTTGTAATGACAGTGCCCCCCCCCCCCGAAGTTCACCCTAACGTCAAGTTGGTTTTAATATTTCAAGCACAAAAATGAGAGAATGAAGGTTTGGCTTATATCAATAAAAATGATAACAGAGTTATGAATTTTTAAAGTTCAATTTTGTAACGTTACAAGCGAGCATCTCCCCCATAATGTCATGTAATATACATTCCATAAAGTGCCATTTTCTAAGAAAATTGGAAATGATTTTGAATGCCCTTTCAATATATCAGAAACATTATTTCACACATGCTTGTATAAAAAAAAACATTCAGTCATCATGAACCATTAAAAAATGGCAATTTATGGAATTTACATGACATGACATTATGGGGAGCTGCTCGCATGTGACGTCACACAAGTGAAACTTCGATAATTCTGTTGTTCTTGGTGGATTTTCACCAAACTTTCATTTATATGTTTCCCTAATTTTTTTTTTCTGCTTTTAAAACCAACTTGACGGCAGGGTGGACTTCCCCTTTAACAATAAAACAACATCAAAAATAAAAGCAACAAGAAAACCCCCTCAAAACCTCTTCTCCCTCTCCTCTTCCTCCTCCTTCTCCGTCTCTTTTCTTCTTTTCTTCTTCTTTCCTTTTTTCTTCTTCTCTGTATTCTTTTTTTCTTTCTTTTTTCTTTCTTTTTCTTTTTCTTTTTTTTCTTTTTCTTTTCCTTTTCTTCTTCCCCTTAAATCTTCTTTTCCTTCTTTCCCTCTTCTTCTGGTTGTTGCTTTATTTATTTTTTTTTTGATCGATCGATCATTTAGACATGCAACAGTGCCACACCCTCTTTTGGGGTCCAACCCTGGACAATAGTAAACTCGACTCCTGTTCTGTCAAATTTACCAGAGACACAGTAGTATAATATTATGTAGTTCAGGTTTGTTTGTTTTAATTTTGTTTTGTTGGGTTTTTTTTCTTCTTTTATTTATTTATTAGTATTATTTTTTTTGGGGGGGGGGTATCTTGTCTTGTTTGGTTTTTTACTTGAAATCATTGTTAAAATTTGCCTTTAACGACGTCATCGCATGTCTTCATTGCTGCTGAGCGGACATCCTTCTCGGCAGAACTCCCTTCCCATTCCCAGCTACCAAGCACGTCAGGTGTCGGAGGGGGAAGTACACTTGCCGTCAATGTGGCAGTCAATCAATCCAGTTTTCTCACCTAGCTTTGGCAAATCAATACTTTCCTCTTTTAATTTTCTTGATAAGCAACTTGATAGACGTGGAAACATTTTGCCTGTTGCATCCATACGCGTATTTAGGGTTTGTTTTTTGGGGGGTGTTCAAACATCCCCTTTTGCAAAGAGGGGTATTAACAACCAAAAGAGACCCCCTTTCCTTTCCGGAAATCTGTTACAGAAGTTTAAAAATAAAAATGTTTGTCGCGTCGGTGTTTGGCCGCAAGCGGATATGATTTGACCGTGAAACTGGTACATGTAGTCCGGTGACCTAAGATGCTTTTGTGCGCGTGTGTGTGTGTGTGTGTGTGTGTGTGTGTGTGTGTGTGTGTGTGTGTGTGTGTGTGTGTGTGTGTGTGTGTGTGTGTGTGTGTGTGTGTGTGTGTGTGTGTGTGTGTGTGTGTGTGTGTGTGTGTGTGTGTGTGTGTGTGTGTGTGTGTGTGTGTGTGTGTGTGTGTGTGTGTGTGTGTGTGTGTGTGTGTGTGTGTGTGTGACTTTTGTGTGTGTGACTTTTGTGTGTGTTTTGTAGTTGTTGTTTGTTTGTTTGTTGTTTTGGTGTGGTTTGGCTTTTTGCTTGCTGCGTTGGTGTTCGGCTTCGAGCGGATATAAATTGGCCGTGAAAATGGTTTCCAGCAAGTTTAAGCATTTTTTTGTGTGTGTGTTTGACCGTGGTTTAGCCGTGGAATTTACCACAGCGTCTCATTTAAAACACCCCTCCTTGAAAAATCTCCTGGCTACGCGTATGGTTGCATTCGAACTGCCTTCTTACAAAAACAAAGAATAGGCGTAAATTTGGTTTGAATGGTTTGCTTTCAAATGGTTCAATAGTGTCAAGATACATACATTTCATTTCATGTACAGTTCATCTCACTTCTGTTCACATAACGATTTATTTTACTTGATTCTGCATAATCGCGATCACAATATCATGTGGGGTGAACAAAACAATTAAGAATACAAACACATAACATCACATAAACGTCAAAAAAGGAGGATTATTAAAACTCTAAATCTAGGAACTGAAAACGTTCTATTGAATACACGATGCAAAATATTTGTGTTTCAATTTTCCGGAAGCTAGCAGGTTTTGATATGATGGAGACGGATCAGTGATGTCAACATAAACTTGAAAAGTGAAAGTCAAGTGATGAAAAGGTATGTAAGATGCAGGGGTGTAAAAAGGAGGGAGAAGTTGTGATCGCGTGGTCGAGAAAACCACGATGCCAGAGAGATGACGCCAATTATGATGACGACGATGATGATGACGACTACCACGATGATGATACTGATGATGACAAAGATGACGACGACGACGATGATGATGATGATGATGATGATGATGATGAAGATGGTGGTGGTGGTGGCGGTGGTGGTAATGGAGATTGTGATAAGGATGAGGAGGAGGAGGAGGAGGATGACGACGATGATGGTGATGATGATGATGATGATGATGATGATGATGATGATGATGAAGATGGTGGTGGTGGTGGGGGTGGTTATGGAGATTGTTATAAGGATGATTAGGATGACGATGATGGTGGTGACGATGATGATGATGATGATGATGATGATGATGATGATAATAATAATAATTGCGTGGAGAAGGAGGAGGAGCCGAGAAGGATGGCGATAGCAATGACGGACGAAAATGCGGGTATGTTCATTTTTACCTCTAACATATGGCTTGATGCTCAAAATGATCTCATTAAACGAGGCAACGGATTAAACCAAAAAGCCAATCCCGCTGCTGCGAATCCTCAGAAACAAAGTTTAAAAAAGAACAACACCTCGGCAAAATCAGCAATTAAAATGTGGGAATTCCATTTAAAATAATGATATATGTTCTTTCGACTGTTGATGGGTTAATTGTAATT
>JZLH01S0049012.1:135360-138017 GCA_001188425.1 Eucidaris tribuloides
ACGCGTTGGCGATGTTCATTGAACCTGTTTTGGCTGTAGGTATATGATGTGGTCCGTATATTTAAACATGTAAGCGTTTTGTCGGCGGATATGACATACGTTTTTGAGGTTTATTTGCTGAACCCAATCCGTTCACCTTTCGGTTGTTTGTAGATCCATCTTATTAATTTGCATTTAAATAGAATATAATATTCGAAGTAACGCAGTATGAATTAAACTAAGCAATTCAAATGTGCTGCGACGTGACATCTGATGACATGTGTAATGGCTGTTGCCTCTTGTGGCTCACCTGCAGCATATAGATTTCAGTTAATCATTTTATGTAGTCAAAATTGTGTTGTTATTGTTTAGCTATTGTATTTCTCGTGAGTTTGAATGAAATAATTATATTATTGAATATTATTTATATTGTAACGTAACTTGATTAATGTGCCTAACCAATGCATGAAAGTGCTTTTTTTTCATTTATAAAATATACTTATAAGTATTCATCGATCAGTGTAATTTACAATAATATTGATACAGATATTTCTTTCTAGTTATCATATATTCTGCTTTTCCGTATTAACGTAACAAGTGAGTGATGATGAAATGATGTATGATTTATTATGGATTGAGATGTATGATGATGGTGATGATGTGGTGGTGATGATTGATGTATTTATGATATTGGTTGGTGATGTATGAATGTGATTTGATGATGATAGAGCAACACGAGAATCAAATAAGTTAATACACTAGAAGTTATAACAATATTACTATCATTATACTATACAACAACAGCAACAACAACAACTACTACTACTACTACTACTACTACACCACTACTACACTACTACTACTACTACTACTACTACTTCTGCTACTACTATTACTATAGTAATAGCCTACTCATCATTATAGTAGAAGTAGTAGTTGCAGCAGCAGCATTAGAAGTAGCAGCGGCAGCAACAGCAGCAGCAGCAGCAGCAGCAGCAGTAGTAGTAGTAGTAGTAGTAGTAGTAGTAGTAGTAGCAGCAGTAGTATTAGTAGTAGTACCAGCAGCAATATCAGAAATAGAAGGAGCAGAAAATATGCACATATTCTGTGCGTACTTTTTTCAGACCAAGTAAAGTCGTGTCGTCTCTCCTTGAAAAATGATGCAGTCTAGCAGTAGGCCCAAGCGGTTTATATATCGTAGAAATTCATTTCGAAATAATTTACTAGTTTTATTTGTAAGACAACTAACATCACAATCTATTCAACTTACTTTATCTTTCTTTCAATCTGACCATCTTCAAATAATACCAAAATACAACGCATATAAACGCATTTTCTCTTCGAAGGTGCGCCGGTCTCCAATATTGACTTTGATTTATTTTCGGAGACAAAACGTTTACCTAAAGCACATTTTCAATAAATCGATAGTCAAAGATCGAACAATTGTTTAATTTGCACCCGTCCCGTCGACCACGTGTTTGCTATCTGTGGTAAACTGTCTGCGTCAGTTCAGGAGTGTACGCACTTTACGGTGTGCGGATGGGGTTATCTGATACAGCATTATTTGGCGTGTATGGTGAATTGTTTCATTAATATTTGTTGCAATGAATTGCAAAAGGGAATTGTTTGCACGAGGCCTGCCCTACGGACTAGATGAATTTCCGTTTGTATTCGCTGTTCCTGTAATTCTACTGGTGCTGGGTGTTCTAAATACAGTTGACTGGAGCACAGGGAGTCGAATAAAATGGTTTAACTGTTCACAGAAAGCAGAATTGAAAACAATTGTCTTATAACCGGAGTAAGATAAAGAATAACGGAATAATCAGGTGCCAATAGTACTATTTTTTATGAATATATTATGCAACTTGCTCTTCTCATTGCTATGGAAACCGTACGAGTTTATATTAAAGTGATAGGCTAACATTGTGGAACTTCAATTAAAAAAATTATCAAACTTTGCTATCTGAGCTACAAAGTAGTGTTGGAATGGACAAATAAACACCCTAGAATACAACAGTTTGGAGATTGATTGATTGATTGATTGATTTTATTTGACATTTCCACAAATTATTTGTACAGTGCACAAAAATCATAAGCACAAAATATACAATTGTTATACAATAAATACACTGCAGAATAATATCAGTTACATAATTCACATATTGAGACACAATTCATTGTAAATTAAGACCAGTGATATCGTTTAATTACTTAGAACATTTCTGCAACAATTGATCTTAATGGAGCTAAATTTATTTGATTAAACCGTACATTGTGTATAACACAATAATAAATGATTATTAGGAGCTAATGCTAAATTCTTGAAGCAGTGTGGGAAATGATGGAGCCTACTGAAGTAAACTTGTATTCGTAGGCCCCATAGGAAATAAAAGCTGAGCGGAAAATAGCAAAATAAGGTATATTTGTCAAACAATAGATATGAGAACAGTTTTACAAATTAAGAAATCGAAGTATATTACAGTATTCAAACAAATGAACAACTACATTAACATATACAATACTATATGACGAAACAGAAAAAAAGGACGGACATGAAGTCAAAAAAAAAAAACAGGTACATTGAAGTATGAAACAAGTACAATATGATAAACAAGGAAAAGGTTAAAAAAAGGGGGAAAAAGAATGAATGAAAGGAACCCCGAGAAACACCAATCAAT
>JZLH01S0049014.1:5412-15967 GCA_001188425.1 Eucidaris tribuloides
CTCTGAGCCATTCTCTTCTGTTTTTACGTCATCGTAGTAACAAGAATCAGGACAGACAAACGAACAGACAAACGACGGACGGACGGACGGATGGATAGACGGACGGATGGATAGACGGACGGATGGATGACAACGGAAAACACATAGATACCTTTGGTAATGAAATTCAAACTTTTTACTTCAAATAGCGATTTATTCCCCCCCCCCAAAAAAAAAATGGAACATCGACTATTTTTCTAACTGTTTTGTTTGAACTTTGACCTTTGACACTGACATTGACTTTGAAATATTGTAAAAAGAAAGTTTAACGTCAGATAAAAATACTAACCGCATTCCTGCGGTAAAGCGTACCATTGACTGAATATATAGTGAAATAAATTGATGTAACCAAACCTTGTTGACACAGTTCGCATGGTAACGGAATATGTATTTAATTATAATATGGTGAGTTATTTCAGGACATATGTCATTCTTCAGATCTCAAGCAAAAGTACACCCGCCACTTATCCCGGCCACCGGTCTTCAGCTTATTTCTATGAAAACTAAACGCACTGCAACAGTATTTATTGCATTTTTTTCACTTCATAGAGACTTTAGGATTCACATCATTTTTCAAGAGAAACTTCCTATCCTTTTTATTGTAAGGAAATAAAATTCCGTTTTCTTACTAACAAAAAGTGGTCGTCACCGCTATCAAATTTATCTTCCATAGATTATTATCTGCATCTAGAGTGAAGAAAACTGATTCAGTTTTCTTTATTCTTGCCTTCTAATCTGATTGCATCAACAAACTGATTCAGTTTTCTTCATTCTTGCCTTCTAATCTGCGTTGCATCAATCATTAATCCTAATCTCATTTAAAGAGAGTGATGTGTAATAAATTACATATTTAACATTAATTGGCCCGTACTCTCGAAGCAGGTTTAACTGCTTTAACAGGTTTAACACCCCATTTAAACATAGGTTTATCCTCAAGTTAGACCATAATTAAATTTCTTTATCCACTAACTTGGTCAAAAGTGAAACCAACTCAGAGTTAAGTTTAATTATGGGTTTATCTCTTCCAAACAGCTAAATTTCGTACATTCGGACGTTCA
The DNA here is from genome assembly GCA_001188425.1 of Eucidaris tribuloides. Classification (NCBI taxonomy): domain Eukaryota; kingdom Metazoa; phylum Echinodermata; class Echinoidea; order Cidaroida; family Cidaridae; genus Eucidaris; species Eucidaris tribuloides. Next base: position 6,510 of record JZLH01S0049014.1, read on the forward strand.
TGACGTATTTTGGGGTGATTCAAATATTACATTTTCAAAATGAAGGATTAAACTTGTAAAAGCAGGGGCAATATCCACCTTATGAACACCAATACTAATTCCGTTGAAACATACAATTTTCAAACTGATCGTCAAATATTGTGCGCTAACTTCAGTATGTAGTGAGCTATGGAGAGATCTTTCGCGCGCGGTGTGATTTCTGTGTGTATCTATGGGCAAAAGATCGACGCCACTCGCTAAGAACTAAAATAAGCGACTTGTCCACTTCATCATGTTAGCGCATGGTAGATTTTCCGAAATATCGGTATTTGCAAGGTTTCACAAAAGTTCTTGTAAAATCCGTCATAATTGGTGAAAAATGACAAATGAGGTGTCATAAGAATGGTTTTGAATTATTCTTTACAACGCATGTAAAATAAACGTCACCCACATTATAGTTTTTTTTTGCAAAATTCAAAGTTCTGCAGTCAATTTCAATTTTTGACCATTTTGGGGGCATTTTCTCCATCTTTTCGATGACCTTTGACCTTTATACGTCACCAAACTCTATGAAAGTTGGCAGAATGTTGTAAAATTTATTCCTTGATCTTATCATCTGACTTATAGTAGAAAACAACTCGTCCCATTGTCTATTTAAGAAGATTGATGAAATGCGGCATTTTCATCAAAAATTTTCGGAGTGGTTACCATGGTTACCTGGTAACCATTCATGCGTAAAGATAGAAAACTCGCAATAAGCAAAAAATATAACTTCAAAGTATCTACTTTATGAAAATATTAACTTGTACAGCTCTAGAAAAAATGACCACCCTTCCATAACTCTGCCACCAAACTAATAACACATATTTCTAATTTTAACTCACACAGAGGGCAGGCTGATAATATTGTGCTCCGGCTCCCCGGGGGGGGGGGGGGGTCGTTCTCCACACGACCTGCCTCCCACCCGTGTCCAACAACCTAAAAAATGCACCCGAAACGGCGTAACCTATATAACCAAATTTGCAACCCTAAATGGCGTAACACATCTGATAAGCTACCCTAAGTGGCGTGACTCCCAAGAAATCCACTTATTCTGATACCCTAAGTGGCGTGAACAGGGAGTCCACAAATTTGATACCCTAAGTGGCGTAAACAGTGAAATCAACTAATTTGATACCCCACCCAAGTGTCCTTCTCATCTAAAACATTATTGTACATTGCGCAACCCGAAGAGGTTCACTTAACAATTCATAAATAATTCTCCTAATTATCAAATTTTCATGTTGGAGATGTTATTAGATCCACAAAAAATTTGCACCCCTAAATGGCGTAATACATAACCAAATTAGTATCCCTAAATGGCGTGACATGTGAGAAAAGGCTACCTTAAGTGGCGATTGTCGGCGAACGGTGCTGAAAAAGCTACCCTTTTCCCAAAAGACGTCGGCGACGCCCGAGGGCTGGAAAAGGGACCCTTTTCAACGCTTTTTCTGGACGCGGGTGCGTAGCAGGCCGTGTGGAGAGCGACCCCCCCCCTCCCCCGGGGCTACGCTTTCAAGTTCAAACAACGAATACTCAACGAATACATAGCTTACTGGTAAACACGTTACCGCAAGCTCAACATTTTGAACATGTCCAAAATAGAAAGTCGGCACCAACATAGCTGACGAACCTGGCGAACAGCTAACGAATACAACGTACATGTATGTCAAACGTATTACTAACGACTGACAACGTACGCGAAATTTTCGAACACGTTAGGCATACGTTGGCTCTAAACGCTATGTGACAGGGCTATTATACCCTTACAAAAATCTTGAATGGTACCTAAATGGTTTTAATTTCGTATGGTGGTGAATGGTAGAACCCATGGTAAATGGTATATCATTGGTGTGTAAATGGTGTGCACTGAATGGTGTTCTTGTGTACTGTGGTATCTGAATGGTAGATTAACTGTTAAACGGTCTGTCAGTGGTGTATGAATGGTATGCTGAATGGTAAATGTTGTTCGTTTGTCTGGTAAATGGTATGTATGTGGCAGCTTGACTGATTAGTAGTCTTTCAATGGTGTGTGAATGGTATGCTGAATGGTCACTGGTGTTGATGTGCATGATAGGCAGATTGGCTGGTAAATGGCCTTTCAGTTGTGTTTAAACGGTATATATGCTGAACGGTGAATGGTATTGACTAGTAAATGGTCTTTCAGTGGTGTTTAAATGATATGCTGAATGGTAAATGGTGTTCATCGTATGGTAAATGGTAAACATAGGGCAGACTGACTGGAAGGTGGTCTTTCAATGGTGTCTGAATGGTATCACAATGGTATAGTGAATGAAAAAATGTTTATTAGTTGTAATGCATATCCATACGTTAATTTGCATAATCAGTAAAAAGCGCAGTTTTCTTCATTATTTACATAATTTAAATTTTGAATAAATCAATTTAAAAAGTTCTATGATAATCTATAATAGAGCAGCAAAGAGATGTGAGTGATATCTATTCATGTAGGATCACCTCAATGCGAAAAATAAAACAATATGTAACCATAACATTTCTAGCCCTTATGGCAATTGCAAAACCAACAAAGGTGAAAATTGAATGGCAAGTCAATGGTAAACCAATAGCATGGAAGGTGAATGGTACGCCAATAGTACGCTAACGGTGGAAGCCAAATGGTATGTCAATGGTGAACTTGGTAATTGGTAAGTCAATTGTAAGTCAATGGTAAACCAAGGATAAAGGCGAATGGTATCTCAATGGTAGACGAGCAGTGGATAGTGAATGATGTTTCAGTGGTAGACCAAAGATGAATGGTGCAAAAATTTGCATAATTAATACACAAATATCATTGATACCATACACCTTTATGCAAGTTAGGTCCTAAAATGGTAGTCCAGTGTTATAACATTAGGGTCCCATTCATTCTGTACCACTGGTATGCAAATGAGGTATACCATTTGTCCCCAAATGTTAATTAGGTCGAATGGCACATTGATAAATGGTACCCGATGGTACAGTATATTGTGTATGGTATTCTCAATGGTACTTCTGAACGGTATTCTAATGTATGCCAATGATTCTGTTTTGGAAGGGAAATAATGTACGTATATTCACACATTAATGTGTAAAGTCTCTAATTTTGGTGTTTTTCGACCTTCCCATACAGGTATATACAAGTTTACTCCAAGAAGAATACGTCTATGGAATAGCGATCACAGAATACACCGAGCTAAAAGAATCAAACATAGAGCAAACTCTCACAAACGGGCGCACAAATGCTCAAAGTCCGTTTTCGCCAACAACTTTACCAAATAGTCATGGACAATATGGCTACATCAATGCTACTAAAGAAGAGCCGTGGAATCTCCGATTAGAGTTGAATACCCTATTTTCAGTGATCCCCAACAATCGGACTGAAGTAACAGATTTGTCTAAGTTCGACGCACGTGAACTGACTTCCACATCCAAGTCCACTTTCCGTCCGATGCAAACCGTTTATAAAGTTGGTGAGATTGTTCATGTGCGAATTGATGCTTTCGATTCGTTAGGGCGCCACAAGCAGACGGGTGGTGACTTTTGGTACGTTACCGCGCGCATTTCTGACAAGGTGTTCCGAACGGCTGCTCGCGTGGCAGACCATCACAACGGGACTTACTCTGCCTTCTTTTTCGCGCCAGTACCAGGCCAGATCCAGATATATGTCATATTAGTCCATCCTTTTGAAGCAGTGCGTTGGTTGAGGGAAGCGTACATGCCGGCCGAAGGCTGCTTTACCTGGGATGCTGTATACTCCAATCCTGCTCAGGGCAAAACGGGCCAAGGACGCTGCGTGGTGAAACGGGGTCTGAACGAGGCCAGAGATGAACGCTTCTGTTTTTACGGTGCTGGTGGTAGCGGCTTGGGAGACAGCGCCCTCATTTGTTCGAAACCCTGGGGATTCACGTGCCATGACATCAAGACATTAGCCGCCGCCCCTCATACTTTAAGTGGTCCAGTAGAGCGACTCTTGATCGGAAAGAAATTTCTGTTTAATGAGTAAGTTATTCCACCCCAAAAATATTGACACCTATTTCGTATTCTCAGAAAGAAAGCGATATTTTGTAAACGGGGGGGGGGGGGGCGGCTTGGGTTCTTTATCAAGGTAATTGTACCCACATTGCTGCTCGTTACCTAGAAGTGAAAAAAAGGACCTGGTGGAAACTCGGGTAATATTTAGAACGGTAGGGCCCTCTGGGAGAGCAGACCTTGTCACCCAGAGGCTACCATGCAGAAATAAGCCATTATCATCATCATCATCATTATTATTATTATTATTATTATTATTATTATTATTATTATCATCATCATCATCATCATTATTATTATCTTATTATTATTATTATTATTATCATCATCATCATCATCATTATTATTATCATCATCATCATCGAAAATATCATTGAGCAATGTTTTATTCAAATCTCCATTATACCCCCTTATGCCAGCTGTATAATCAAAACTAAGAGTTGACATTCAAAACCATCCGTAATACTCGTGTTCCTCATCAGTTATGCGTACTGGGGTGGTGATGGGGATTTCGGTGTTCAAACATCCCTCCTTTTCCTGGGAAAAAAATGGTTTCCGTCGGATCTGATAATATATTTTTTCCTTTTTTTCTTTAACATTTCGTTTTCGACTATCAAACGAACCCCTTTGAAATATCCTGGATACGCCCTTGGCGACAACTGACAAGGAATTTATCCCTTTTGCAAAGGAAGGAATCACACTAACGTAAAACCCTACAATTCCAAAGGTAGATCCAAAAATTCCAATGGGGGGGGGGGAGGCTGTTGGCTGAAATCGGTAAAGATCCCAGCCAAAATAAAAAGGGGCACCCCTGGCCCCCTTTGGATCCGCCCCAGAATTCTCTTCCGTACTGATGGATGTTTCGGGTAATCATATCGGATAGTGTCCGATGACCCTTTCAGCACTCTCTATGAAAAACAACAACACACGGTTGTTAAATGGTTCCATCTAGACAATAGCGGCATCATTTTGTTATTACGTATTAGCACATTTTGACGTTGAAAAGGGTTTCCACTATAGCTCCATCTTGCCCCAATTGATGGCACCAAGAACCATGTCTACGTCGAAATAGTGTTGCAAAAATTGTAGCGCTATAGTGACAAAATGGTTCTAAAGGAAATAGGGAACGCTATTTTCTTAAAGTGCAATATTGCGATGTACAGAGGGCAACATACAGATTTTTTCCAATATTTGAATCATATTTCAAACTGTTTAATCAAATTTACTCAAACTTTCAATGCTTGATTCCTAAAACGATGTTATGGATTCACTGAATGTGTATTAATGCCTGAGGAAAAGTTATCTTACTTCAGATGATAATTGAAGAATAATTGTGGTTTTCCTGCATGTCTTTGTTTTTCACCCGCCACAGTACTTATTTCCGGAAACCAATCACATCTGGTGCATCCGTCACTCATCTAGAAGTGATTGACCCCACTGGTAAGTGACTAAGTGTTAATAGTAGGATTGTACTTTCGTAACTACTGGGTATTGTCAGAGGTGTGTCTTAAATGTGATTAACAGGTTACAACTCAATAGACCCAATAGTACTTTGCATTTGTACTTTGCAGAAGCAACTGAATAGGCATAAGTGGCTCCCTTCTTGAAATAATGATCTTTTTACACTGGATGCGCATTAAGTTGCTTCTACGAAGTACAAACTGGTTCTAGGAGACATGCCCCCTGTACAACCATCCCTGGATAATCACCCTTACGATAACCATCCTCTAGAACAATTACCCCTGATACAACTACCCCCTAGGGCAAACAACCTCCAGGACCACTACCCGCCCCCAGCTAATTAATTCCTTTGGGAAACCACTCTCTAGAACAAATTCCCCGGACTAGTACCCACAGGAGAACTACCCCCTAGGGCAACCACCCTCTAGGACAAGTACCCCTTGGACAACTACCCCCAAAAGACAACCACCCTCTAAAAGAACTACCTACCGGACTAGCCCCCCCCCCGAAAACTGCCCCAGACAAGTACTCCCGGACAACTACCCCTGGACAACTAATCTCCGGGCAACTACACCCTAAGGCAACCACCCTGTGGGACTGTCCTAGACCGTGGCTGACTAATATCTGTAACAGTTGGCCAACGGAACCTCTTTGATGTTACCAAGGAGTGTGGTATTTCCAGGAAGAGCTCTACGCAGTAGCTTAATAACAAGCATCTATACGGGCTTCAGGTTTCTTAATGACTGCCCATATTTCTGACCAATACAGCAAGACTTAGTTCACGCAGGCTCTGACTATTCCAATAATTCAAGTCAAGATCAAGATTAGATTTCCAGATCCTGTGAAGATGACTGCATGCCCTCCATGCTTGAGCCTTCCTGAACTTGAAATCCTGGATGGAATCGATATAAGTACTTGGAATTGTCTAACCCTTACTAGGTTAGTCCCAAGTTTTGTTTTGACATCTGATGACGGGTCACATTCTAAGAGTAGAGTTTCCGTTTTCCCCTTATTTAAACGAAGGCTGACTTGGTTGGATGCTGCTTCAGCACTATGAAGGAGGGATTCTGCTTTAATTGATGTTGTTAAGAGAGCTATGTCATTAGCAAAGTCAAGGTAATGGAGTCTAATGTCAGGTTGTCGCCTGGTCTTCCTGGGTTCAGTGATTATATCAGTCTCTTGATGAGTGTGGTGTAATGCCTGACGCATGACATAGTGTACGATTCACGTTTAGATCCCATCGATTTGGCCAAAACGTAACAGAAGATTTAGTCCTACTTTTCATTTTAATCAAATAAAGTATTCGTCATTTATGTGTTCATACAAACGGTCAGTTATCTGGGTACCATTTCTGCTTTTGTTTCTTACTACAGAGGAGACTCCTGGTTCATACGCGTACGATCAGGACTTGCAAGATCCGTATGAAGCTTGCAGTAGCCGGAGCGACAGACAATCCAACGTGCTGCCAGAAGGGTACTGGCTTGGAGATAAATGGTACTCACTTATTTGCGCCAACAAGCGGTGGCAGAACCCCGAAGAGGTCCGTAGCTGTCTCGCGGGTCGGAAGATAATCATGTACGGCGACTCCGTGGCGTGCCAGTGGTTTCGAAGTCTCGAACGAAAGCTGGGCAATAACAGACTGTCCAAGTCGTATTATTTCTGTTATGAGGATGAAACGCGTACTCTCCTGTATCATCGACATGTACTAACGTCTGCGCTGTCTTCTACATTTAACTTTTTTGGCTACGATCGCGTTTTTGAACCTGAATCGATAGATCTGATTGAGGATAACCGATACGAATACATCATTCTCATCAGCATGTCAGCCCACTACGGTTCGTGGAATTTGGACAGCTTTCGCGATCGGATGCGCGCTATTCAAAATGCCATTCAGCGCATGCGCATAAGACTTGGCGCCGACCGTGTGCAGACGGTCATAAAAAAGGCCCAACTCCGCGAGCAGGAATCCTTCACGGCACGTGTGCACAGCAATGACTATGTTTCTAGGGAGATGAACAAAATAATGGAAGAAGAATTTGTCGGGATTGATGCTATTCTGATAGACGTTTGGGATATGGTCCTGTCTTATGGGCCAGTTCTGGTCCACATGCCTTGGCCTTGTATAGATGAAGAAGTAGACTTGTTCCTATCTCATGTGTGCCCTTACGCAAGCAGTTTCGAAACAAATACGATTAGACAGGACGGCGCCACATAGGCTAGTTGATGTCATCCACTCAGAGATGTAGTGGAAGTTGGAGACCACGTGACGCATGCGCTGTGCGAAAAGTACTTATTATATCAACGTGTTGCCAATGTCGTCATTATCATCAGTATTATTATCATCATCATCATCATCATCATCATCATCATCATCATCATCGCCATCATCACTTTCCCAATTCCTGCAGACACCACCAATACAAAATTAATTTCTGAGAAAGAATGAGGTATTGAATACCTGTCTCAGGAAGTCTTATGGAAGTTGATAGGATCGATAAATATTTGCCGCGAAGTCAGTTAAAGACAGAGTGCGGGATTTGCACGTCAGAAAATGGTAAAATGAATGAAATCAGCTCAAATTGTTCACATTGTAAAGATTAGTATAAATAAACACCTGTCATAGAACCTTTGGGTAGAATACGTAGTTTTGGTGAAAATCTGGACATTTAAACTTCAAAATTAACAAATGACGTCGACGTGCACGGGCCGTTCCAAAATTGTCCGATCAGTCGTTAGCCGAAGGTCGCGCGGAGTTTAGCTGTTTAACCAATCAGTGTGCTCCGCTGGTCTTGCGACGGTACACATGACCGCGATTGGCAATTGGCAATTCAAAATCGCGGAAAGAACAACATTCTGGTAACATGTCGTTATTAGTTTTTCTCATAAAACAACAAATTCATGACGTATGGATCTCAAACTTTCAACACACCATTTGTAAGTACTGAACTACCATTTGGTATCGATAATGAAGGGAAGTAATGGACTTGCAAATCCCTGACACAATCTTTAAAGAGGCAAGTGATATTTTATGATGTACTCTTTCATGGAAAATCCGTCCAGATCTATATTTCATACATTATTTGATATTTGTGATTATTTATGATAGTCATTAGGCCTAATAATAATAATGATGATAATAATAATGATAATAATAATAATAATAATAATAATAATAATAATAATAATAATAATTAATAATAATTATATTATTAATTATTATTATTACAAAGTGCAGTATCGACATACAATTGTTGAAATTTGTTGTCTTATCAAATAGATGATATTGAGTGTTTGAAGAGACTGAATAAGTGTTCACTTTGAAGGAGTGATTTGATGTGAATCAATTTATGACTCGATATTTCGGTATTTAATATTTCAAGTAAAGCTATTATAAGTGAATATTGAAGATGCACTTACTTTCCACCTGATACTAAAATGGACCGTGTTTTTAATTTATGGATGGCACTGGCAGGACGTCGTTCATTTTTCGGATGTGAGGGGTAAAAAAGTTAGATAAATATAATATTTCGCGCGCGCTCTGCGCGCGCAAAATCGCAATTCAACACTTAATTGCTCGAGCGCGCTAAATGTGAAAATCGCGTATGTTTATTTTTATGTTAATTTTAAATGGCTTTGTGGTGCTTTACACTGTTTTAAACATATTTGGCAATGCCCCCCCCCCCCCAAAAAAAAAAAACTGGACAACTTAAGGATCTAAGGAGGTGAAAATAGCGTGAAGAGGTTAAAATGTTATGAAGTTAGACAAAAACAAAACAAAACGGGTCTCCTTATAAACAAGAAGTGGAGTAATGATTGTCGTTATACATGTATATATGATACTACACATCGAACTATGATCAATGTGGGGAAAACAGGTTGCTTATGGTGAGACGTTCATGTATGATAAAACACCTTGAAAGTATAAGCAATACAATTTGTGATTTGAACAGTAG
>JZLH01S0049022.1:0-12494 GCA_001188425.1 Eucidaris tribuloides
TGTTATAAATATTTATTAAGTTACATGTTATGTGTCTGTCTTTTATATGTATGTTTTGCCAACTCGTGAACTATTATGTGATTTTTAATACTTTTTTTTTTAATTATTTGTATTTTTATGTACATTTTTTGATGATTATATGTAATGTTCATTTAATAAAACATAAAAAAAACATTTTTTTTAGGCTTAAAATTTCAGGTGCGGATTTGCAGACCATCACTTCCCTTCCTTCATTCATCATTACAATTGTGGTTAAGTATTAAAAATGTCCTGATGTTGTGAAAGTTGAGATCATACGCCATGAACGCGTTGTTTTATGAGAAAAACTAAAATGGATATGCTACAGATATGTTCTTTCTGTGAATTTCAATTTTGCTCAAATTGCAGAAACACAGTTATGTGTCGACAAACACATTCGCATGACAGCGAGCGCTGCTGACTTTGTACGCTTAATATGGTACTAACTGCTGACACTGTGTGACCTTCGGCTAGCAGCAAATCAGACAAATTTGGAACTAACGAATTGTTAAAAGCATGGCTGTCACTTGCAAATTTTGAAAGTTTTAACCGTCGATTTTCACCAAAACTGTAGTATTCCACCAAGGTTAATCTTCAAATTGTGAATTGATGTAAGCTTGATTTCATTTCATTTTTACCTTATTTTGGAGGTGTGCAAATCCTGGACCCACTTTCTACATACATCCTTGGATTGCCGTCGAGTTGTAAAGAAAGATGCTAGCAGCTCAAACACATACTGATGTAATACCTGTTAGGCAGACTTTGTGGTTTTGCTGTTAAATCTTTTTCCCACTGAAACCACTACATTTAGTGAAGTTATCAAACATGCCTTAGAACACACTTTGGAAATTCAAATTCTGTCAACTTGAACACATCAGGTTGAGAATTTGTTGTGAAGTAAAGTTGCGTGAAAACTCCCATGATTGAAATCCAATAAGCCAGATGAATAATACCGTAAGTGATGTCGTGAATGTCAAGAGTATGCACTTGTGGCAGCTGCGTTTTAGTCGATAAACTTGCTTTGGCAAGTAGCTGGTTAAGAGTTGTTAGCCAGATCTTAAGTAATTCTAGAATTTGTTTGAAAGTATTGTTTAAACCAATGCTTTTAAGTTTACCTAAAAACGAAAACTGAAATTAAAAAACCAAATAAAAAATAAAAAAAAAAGTAAAAATGCCTAAAAAAGTTAAAGTTTAAGTAACAAAGTAGCCTGCATAGCTTTAACATTGTATCAAGGTCTGTAGTGTAGTATAAAATAAACCTCCTGACAGAAATTGCACTTCAGGACTATTCATTAAGTGCTTTTAAAGTGAAAATCTCGTAACCTGAGTGATTTTTATCAAAGCACATCTTTCTGCAATCGTGTACTTGTTGATTGTTCAGGTAATATATTAATCATAGAAATCTTTGTAGTGACAGGCATAATTATAAATTACCAACCTTGTGTGTGTTTTGCTCTTTGCAGTTTATTCATCCAGTAGACATCATTTGCAGCCCAGACATCAATTTAATGTTATTTTTTAAATAAAAATTTGCACAATATTAAAGCCGAAATTTTCAAGATATGATGTAGTTCTTTTTCAATTTAGTATTGCATGCTCCCAGAATGTATCCTGTTAAGGAAGTTTTCTCTACGGTGAAAATTTCATGGTCATACATTTACTTTTTATTGTACAATTGTCATCAGAAATGCTGATAGTGAACAAACAATTTCTTTAATTGTTAATAATTGTTTTTCCAGGAATCTAACCTCCTCCACCACCAGAGCTACTAGGCAGGGACCAATTCTAGCGCAGCAGCGGAGCCTCACACACCCAACTCACCTGGCCGGGCGCTGCAACAGGCTTCTTCAACCACCGCAAGTCGGGGAACAGTCGCGCAGTACCCGCATCACCAAGTGGTACGAATTTTGATAAAAAATTAGAAAATAAATGCTGTTTTCAGATTAAGCTATATCAAAAGATAAAGAGTTGTTTAACCTTCTGGCCGGCTGGGGGGGGGGGGCTAAAAAAAGCCCCCCCCCCCCTCGACAAAGTTCGGACATTCCGCCGCTTCCGCTCGCGATTTTTGACCGCGTCGCTCGCTGACTTCTTTACTTTCAAGTGGTTAGCCGCATCGGTTTGAGACCAAATTCGCGAATGTTCCGGGTACGCGCCGGAGTTACGCAACTTTCGTACTTGCATGTCACACCAAAATCGCCAAAAAACATGAATGTTGTTTATTTCAATGCAATGTGTGTTTTCAGCCCAATTCATAATGCTATGATATTATTTACTTTTACTGGATTGAAATTAACTAATTGTGTCCCCAAAATTTTATCGAAAAAACAATAAAAAACACAAGGATCCAAAAACAAGAATACATAAAATTCATGAAACAATAAAAATACATAAGAATATTACATTCTGATTCAGCATTTTTTTTGGACAGATAATTGTTAGAAAATGTCAAAAAGGAAATATTATCACCAAAAATAAGCATTTCTGTGAGCTTATAAAGGCGAGTTATAAGCCAAAAATATGTTTCCATTACAGAAATATGATAATTAATTTACTTAAAAATAGAAGATAATTATTTTTCAAAAAATCTAAACTATACAGGTCTTGCGAGATTACGTCCGGTCTATGCACGTGGCAAATTTTCGCGGCCGATCGCGCGCATCCGCGGGCGAGATCTGAAGGGGGGGCAAATAACCCCCGCCCCCCCCCGCCCCCCCCCCCCCCCCCGCGGCTATTGCAATGTCAAAAAGCCCGGGCTTGATTAGGCCGTTAAGAGATTTTTTTGACAGGATTTGATATCCTGTAATACATTATTCTCTAGCAAAAATCAGTATATAAAAGCCAACTATTGTACATCTTTAAGTTAGTGACATCTTGGAACACTTGAAAATGGCCTCAAGAACAATTGAGTTGAAATATTACCAGCTGTCATAGCAGATGTGGATCTCCACCTGAGGATTTGTCTAGTAATTGTTACTTAAGAGAATCAACATAAACATAGAGAGAATCTTAATTCTTTGGCCGGTAGGATAAAAATAAGCCCTAGAGAGCCACCCAGCAGGTTTCCATGCTACTAGCGATATTGACTTGTTTGTTCTTAGAAATGTGGTAACGTTTGACTACAAGTTTTCACAGGAAGAAGCTATGCATAGTTTACTCGATTCTAGAGTAGTATCAGCCCAAGTGAGGCACTACCCCCAATCATGTCATTTACCTTTAATTCATTGTCATTAATTTGTTGTCACACATGACATGTTGAAATATACTGATTATGTACTACTCTATTACGACTGAAAAATTACAAAAAAAAATTAATTTAGATCTGTTATTTACCAATAATCTACCAATAATCTGCAAACAGTAAACAGAATGACTTCCCTAGAGAGATCTCTACCCCCTCCCGTAAAAAAAAAATGTTCATCAGATAGCTACCATGTTTTCATCATCATCTATCTCTCTAGATTGTTTAGGAATTGCCACTGCCAAGCTTAGTTCATTTTTTGAGGGGAAACTTTGTGCACTAATTGTGATTGTGCTTTTTAGCGTAATTTAATATTCAAAATATCTAATTAATTTGGTTTGATTTAATTTGATTTGAATTACATGACTGATACTTATTAAAGACACTATATAACACTATGGAAACCTTATTTAAAAAATTGTCAAACTTTGCTATCTGACATACCTGACAGTGTTTGAATGGACAAATAAACACCCTAGAACACAAAACTTAAGACAGTTATGCTGTCACTTGTAAAATATGTACAGATAAAAATCTGCAAATTATTTATTCTCAGTTGATAGAAAATTTTGTCACACAGCAGTCTATGGGATATTCTGGAATGGTCTCTCAGTGATTTTCACTTTTTAAAAGCACTGAATGATCGTTCTGAACTGTAATTTTTTCAGGACTTCATTTTTAGACCTTATCAGAGACACTGGTAACGTGAGGACTCATGCAGCTCAGAATTCTTAAACTGGAAACATTGTTATACGATGCCTTTAAGAATTTTACCACTATTATCTCTCCAGCAGGTGATGCCCCCTACCCTGCCTACAACCACCACCAGCATCACTACCCCCCATCCACCGGGTCGTCCCCCAGTCGACTCCCCTACCCTGGGCATGGCCGGAGCAACAGACTGCCCAGCTATGATGACCTCCCCTGGCTGACCAACCAGTCCGGTGGAAACCGACCGTCCAGCGGCGTGGAGAACTCCGGGGAGGAGAGCGGAGTCGATGTGAGTTCGTCTACTGAGAGTGTGGAACGAAAGGTGAAACCGTGAATGAGATAACTTCACGAGTTTGATGCAGTGTTTCGGGGCTTGTGTGTTTACTTTTGCGGTGGCATGCGAAGAATGCGTGTGCGTAATTTAATTTAGAAGATTGCAAGGTACACTGGTGGATCGATATACGGGTATGAAGATCAAGGAGAGTCAAGAAATTTAAAGGCACACTGTTACAGGTTATAAGGTTATCAAAGTGGAATTTGAAATCTGAAATTTGGCAAATTCTTGCAACATCTCTGTATTGTTACTTCAGTGGTCATGCAATTGACTGTTTGTAAGTATTTGATAATTCTACCTCCTTTTAAAATCCAAACTATATGTTTCACCATCCTTGCATTTTAAGAGCACTACCTGTAAACTCTCTCACCATTACAACTCAACTCCATAGGTATTGCATGTGTTATTCTGAGTGTGATATTAAGAGAGTTAAGTGACTTGCTGTTTCCAGAATGATGGCTGCCAGATTTCACAGTGCTGACTAGGGGTTTTTTTTTTTTTTTGGGGGGGGGGGGCTCAATTTCCATAAAGTTCTCCCCATTTTTTTGTACATCTTTTAATCACAATTGCTTGGATGAATGCAGAGTTTAATAATTTGATTGTGTGTGCATTTAGACTTTGTTTTTATTTGTGGTGCTGCAGTGTATGGGGAAAAAGTGGAAGAATGAATTTCATTAAGAGGTTTTTTTAATGTCTATGTACAATGTAAAGTGTGAGGGGGAGAGAGGGCTAAAACGAAACCTCATCATAGATGACAAATTCTCTTAACCCATTGAAGACGATTTGATTTCACTATAATACACATTTTCCACAGACCCCTACACGAGTGAACTCGTTCTTAGTCTCCAACAGGTAAACAGAATCTGGTCAATACCACCTTGTTCTTCAGGTTTTTGTTTTTGTGGGTTTTCTTTTGGGGGAATGGGGGGCAAGGGTATTAGAGAATTGTGAGGGACGCATGCCGTGATGACACACAATCCCCTCCCCCTCGGTCCATGATTACATTCCTTTGCTGTACCAGCCTTTAGATCTAGCCATCAAGTTGATTGATCCACATCCTATTGATTTCAAGTGCAAGTCATCATAACTGTGCACTGATAGATTCATGCTAATTTGTGTCGCAGATCAAAACTGCATCATAGCGGAAAGCATGTTAGTTGTAGTGTTCGTCTGTCAATGGGAGTAAGCAGAGGCATAACCAGATGTCCTTTGATGGGGGTGGGGCTAGAACATACCATGACACTGCCCCCCCCCCCCCAAAAATACAGTAATAGAGTGAAACAAAATGGGTATTAGAGTCAAAACTGTGAAGGTAGTGTTTCTGTCATAACAAACATTCCTGGGGTCCCATGAGCTTAGGACTAGGTGTCCCCCTTAACACCCCTAACCCCCTCCCCCCCCCCTCCCCCATGCCATAAGGAAGAGTGAGATGTAAACCCCAATTCTTGGTCTCTTCTTTGCGTTGAAACATTTTTCATCACCTGCGTCATGACATTGGGTTTGTTTGCCAGCTTGCTGGCTTTGGAATCAAACCTTTTAATGGCCATTTCCTGATGATTGTCTGCCTGTAACTCACAACACCTGTTGGATGATCTGTTGTTAATCTGTCAGCTAAGCAGAAAAGGGAAAAAGATGATAATGACTTATTTGAAATGTGATTATCATTAGTAATATATAAAAACAACTTCCAAATTTATTAAAATGTTAATCAGAAAAATGCCAATATTCTGTATAGAGTGTTGGCAGAGCCATGTGTTTGTAATGAAAGAAAGAAGTATCGAGGGCAAATTAACAGGCACTAATCTATAAAGAAGTTGATTGAATCTATGCATCCTAACCTTCTTGAATACTGAGGATAGTTTCACAGCATATTCACGTCATTTCTTCAGCTCTAGTAGGCTGACGGGCAGTGACTTGTGTTGAATGAAGATGTAATGTTAACCCATGTAAAAAAGGTTTAATTTTGCTGACACACATTCTTCATAGACTCAGAATAACATATCTTGTCCATCATCTTCAATGGCTTAATTTCTCTATTGTTTACACACTAAGGAATTTTACTTTATCATTTTGTTGTACACCAGTTTAAGGTTATGCAGAAGAAATATCATTGCCTCTTCAACCAAGAACCAACACCAGCCATTTGCTGACAAGCCATTCAGAGTAGAAGAAGCACATAGGATAATGTTATGAAACTGTCCTCCATATTTATGTCTGTCCAGTTATCTAGATTCAATCAACTTAAAGGGAAGTGAGTGACATGATAGGGAGAAAAAAATGCATTAAGAACCAAACTGGTTGAAAGATATACCAAAGATACACCAGTTGGAGTGGATTTGGGAGGATTTGTCTTGAGTTTGTTTACTTAAAGCCTAAGTTTAGTTTTGGGGATTTTTTTTTTATATTTTTGAAAGGTTTATGCCCAAAGGTCATATCACACCAATAACAAATTCTGAATGTCTTTCATTTTTTTAAAATTAGTTACCGTATTTGCCGGTGTATAAACCGCACTTATTTTCCGTCAGGAAAGTCGGGAAAAATGGGGTGTTTTATACACGGGTACAAGCAAATGTCCGTTTAAATTCCCAACATAATTTACTGTAATTATCATAGTTTAACATGGCAATAGCTTCCGTAATCATTCTTGCCATTAAAAGTAATAAAAACGAAGTAGTTTGTTTGTCACAGTCCTTACAAAATTAAGCTTTTAATGCCGCATGCGCCCGTGTTGCGTCTCCACTCTGATGCCATGCAGCCTGTTTAGAAGCTGATGAACGTCACTAAACTGAAAAGTGATTTTGACTGGCGGACATGAATGCCGCTAATTTTTAGTTTCTTGGTCAAAACGATGGTCGGGGGTTCGTTTCTTACCCATTAGACGTGAATGCCGCGAATATTTAGTTCCGTATTTTGGTCAAAACGATGGTTGGGGGTTCGATTCTTACCCATTAGACGACCATCGTTTTGACCATTATACGGAACTAAATATTCGCGGCATTCATGTCTAACGGGTAACAGAACAAAACCACCTGAGACGCATCGTATTGTGACCAAAGACATACGGAATCTAAAGCATTTTGTCGGCATTGCCATTAGCGTAATGGATAACCATGAAACGAACCCGTCCAACAAATCGCTTTTAGAGACTAAATATCGGAACTAAATACAGGTATTAGCGGCATTCATGTCTGACGGGTAAAAAACCAACCCTCGACGATCGTTTTCAACATCATACGGAGCCAAATATTAATGCTAATTATAGTGATATTGCGACCCCTCCATTTTAAAAAGAAAATCCCGCTGTTAATTTTTTTTTTGGCGAGGTCGAAAGTCGGGGGTGCAGTTTATACACGGGTGCAGTTTATACACCAGCAAATACGGTAATGAAAAATCTCAGTGAGGACTCCCGACATTTTCGGGGTACCCCCGAGATTTTCGACTATATTTTACATTATAGCATCCAAAGGGTTAACAAGGTGTTAAGGTTATGCGAGTTATACCTCATCAGAAAGAGCAGAGTCCACTCTTGAAGCCTGAGAGAAGTAAATCCCATAGAAAGCTACACAACAGATTTTGTCTGTCACGAGTCATACTAATGGAAGTTATTTTATAATGAGCCAATTTTTAACTACGAAATTTTCACAGTAGAATCCTTACATAGTTTACTTGATTCTAGCATAGTTTTGCCCTAAGTTGAGGGCTACCCCATCATGTCATTTACCTTTAAATGTTATATATCTTCCCGGATTAATTAAAATGTAAGAATTAATCTTATTTTTTTCTTCTTCTTTGTCTAATTAAAAACAGGGTCATGGGATGCGAGGCCCCCCGGGTATGTTGCCTATGCATCTTCACCTTGGAAGTAAATCACTGGCACACACTCACCCAGCACATAGCTTTGATAACATGCTGGCTGCAGACCAACGGTATAGTGGTAAGTACCCCCACAAAAAAGAGAAAGTGTTCTTAAATTAGTTTTAAACAACTTATATTATTTCATTACATGGGACATTAGATACAGTCGTACGATTAATTAATGTTTCTTAAAATGTTTATAATCTATTAAAATTTCTTTTTGAGCTATATAGATCACTGAGTAAATACAAATGTAAAAGAGAGTCTAATCTGTTAATCAAGGACAGACCATGAACAATTTTGAAAGTTAGGAAGTCTATTAACCCATTGGAGACAATTTGATTTTGCTATAACACACATTTTCCATAGACCCCAACACGACTTAACTCGTACCTAATCTCCAGACTCCAACGGGTTAAAAAAAATTGATGCAGATGGTTATAACAAGATTCACAGTAAGCTTATTTTTTACACTGCCCAAAAGGCTGTTTAATTCAGTGTTGAATCACTGTCAGTTGAATTGGGTTCTGGGAAAACCTTCAGTGTATTTGTGGCCTAGTGGTTATGGCAGTGGTATTCATGGCAGTGGTATTCATAGTTGTAGACCTGGGTTCAATTCAAGTGGAGACAGTTTTCCAATTGTTGTTGTTGTTGTTGTTTTGTATTCAATGGAGAACCTGTGAGGAAGATTCCTAAATTACTGACATTTCATACTTAAGATAGGTGTCTTTTAAATTCTCTTTTTTTTCAGATCCACAAAGGCCACACAGTGATGGTATGGCTGACTTTAATATGGACTCAATGGGACCACGTCATAGTGGTGGCAAGGTATAAATTGTGTTAATACATTTTTTTTAATATTTCCCTGTATGATTCTTATTGTCACATGTTAGTCCATGTGAAATTTTCATCTGATACAAAAAAAATTGTTTATTCCGGAAGAAAAACTAAAAAGGTTTTATGCAGGAGTATGTAATTGTTAAGGACATGTAAACGGTGAATTTCCGTAAATTGTATATGAGGTTCAGCCAAAAAAAAAAATGTACATGCAGGCATATGTAGCCATAGTGATCATGTGATAAGTGAAATTGAAATTCAGGAAATTTGAGTGTTCCCTTAAAAAATATATATATGCCGGAATATGATATTGAACAAGCTGGATACAAATGGTATAAAGTGATATAATGTTTAAATTTTTCATTGTAAGTACATTCAGTCTAGCTTGCTGTTCATATTGTCACTTTGACAGTAGACCAGTAATTGTGTAATTATGAGTATAGTGATTGTGCTTCCAAACAGACTGAATGCTAAAATCACATTTCCTATGTCTGTTGATGGTAGCTTCCTTTGTTATGATATGTCAATTATTTCCAGATATTTTGTTCGTTTGCAAAGCAAGGTTTTTTTTTTTGCCAATCTGTCAACATTTCTTCCTTTTCCATGTCAGTAAACAATGTTTTGCATTCCTTGCAACCTTGAATAAATTCTTGTCTCGATCATGTTGTTTGTTTCTTCAGACCATAATTGTACTCCATCAATATCATTATTGACTCTTTCCCCTTCTAATTGTTTCTCCCTTTTTCTTCCTCTTTTCTTCCTCTTTTCTTCCTCTTTTCTTCCTCTTTTCTTCCTCTTCTTCTTCTTCTTCTTCTTCGTCTTCTTCTTCTTCTTCTCTCTTCTTCTTCTTTCTTCTTCTTCTTCTTCTTCTTCTTCTTCTTCTTTTCTTCTTCTTTTTCTTCTTCTTCTTCTTCTTCTTCTTCTTCTTCTTCTTCTTCTTTCTTCTTCTTCTTCTTCCTTCTCTTCTTCTTTCTCTTTTTCTATATATTGCCTGTGTGTAACAGAAGAATTATTTTCTTCTTCATTTTGTTCTACTTCATCTCCTTTTCCATACTCTCTCCTAATAGTCTTCCTTTTTCTCTTCTTCTTTTCTCTGTTTCTCTAGTCCTCTTATTGTACTTGTCTCTACCTCTTCTCCCTCTTATTTTTTCATCTTCCCTTTCCTCCTTATCCTCCCTCCTACCTCTACACAGTGTAGTCACAGTTTCACAGTGACATACTGTATACGCTATATATTTTGCATTCATATATTTTCGCGATTTTGCTTCAAGACGGGGAATTAGCAAGAGTATATTTTCACGATTTTATTTTATTTGCATTCACTTTGTACAGAAATATCAGGAAGTGAAAATTTTCGCATTCAGTAAGTTGCGAAATTCGCGAAAATAAGACCAACACGAAATATTCAGCGTATACAGTACTCATAAAACACATCACTAACTATATTTGTTATATATTGTATTTCAGGATGCTGATAGGATTTATGAATGGTTGAGGAGACAAAGATTAATGGACTACACCAACAACTTCACTCAGGCTGGCTATGATATGGCGGTTATTGCCAAAATGACACCCGAGGTAAAACTTTCTACCATTTGCATGACCGCAAAATTGACCAGTCTTTAGCTGTAACTGGAATAATTACATTGGGGAACGGTGTTGGGCTAGATTTGCATCCAAGTATGTGTACAAACAAACAGCAACAAGGGTTTATATATTTACTGATTTACCAACAGTTATAAAACATACTGACAACTTTGGACTCAGGGGGGTAAGGGTTATTAGCAAAAATAACTGAAATGATATAGCACTCATTGTGGAAACTGATGACCAATGTTTTTAACCCAATAGGAATGAGGAAATCTTTGTGAAAATGAGTTAAGAGTACAGATAAATAAGAATGTTAATATGATCCATTTTCAAGATATGCAAGATATGCAAGTGTGTGCCTAAAAGGTCATGTTATCAAGAAGATATATATGAATTCCTCATGTTTCAATAATTTATTATATTGTATCCTTTTTATGTCAAATAGGACCTCACAGCTATCGGCATCACCAAGCCCAGTCACAGAAAGCGCATCACTGCCATGATTGCTCAGATGAGAGAAGGAGATGCCTTCCCCACCCATATACCGGTAAGTTGAGTAGTGATATAGATGCTTCTTGGGAAATATAAGATGTAAGACATGGTTTTTAATACCCCCCCCCCCCTAAAAAAAAAAAAAAAACAACAAACAAACAAACAAAAACAAAAAAAAAAGGTGCTTGATAATCCCCCAAATTTTGAAGAACAAGTATTTGGGGGGTAAAAAAAATGGTGTCTTCACAGAAGAACATTCAGCTGAAACAAACAGTTTTTTAAAAGCAAAAAATAAAAATTGAAAATATTAATTTAGTGGTTACATAATTTAATAATTTAAATGTTTAGGGTATTAATAATATTTTAGCAATCTATGTGTGTGTGTTTTTGTATAGCTTTCATAATACATTGCGTAGAATTCTAAAAGAAAATATCCAAAAGAAAGCCTTCAGTCTTTTGCTTCTTATTAGATTACTCTCTAATCATTGTGCAGTATACCACTTTAAAGTGAAGCTGTACAAATTATTCCAAAATGTATTATAAAATTGAAGAACAAAGTTTGTACATTTCTGGGCATAACACAATTTGTCTTTTCTTACTTTTTCACCCAACCACCAAAGTTTTATTACTATTTGTTACATTGTAATCTTAGGACGTAACATGGCTTGATTCAGTGGACTTTACACATGATCCATTCTTACAGAAATACCATTTCTGCTTTAATAAAAGGCAATGGTAATTTAATTAATCATATGAATGTTCTTTTTCTTCTTAGCCTTGATGTCTGCACCTGTGTTAACTTGCTAGACTGAGTCAGTATCATAACACCTTAGCTACCACACGGCTTTTGGGTCTGATGGATGAGGTGGTCATATGACGTGGCGCAAGATTTTGCAAGACATCGGCATCAATAAATTAGGTAAGTCAACAGTTTCTGATGGAACATCAGTTTTGTAACTAAGGGGTCTCCAGGAACTGTAGCCAAACCCCCCCCCCCCACCCCCCCATTTTGTGCAAGAGGTACCTTTATTATGAACCCCCCCCCCCCCAAAAAAAAAAAAAAAATACACGCACACACTAATAGTTACAACTATGCCAATTTCCTCTTGTTAGAAAATCAAGCTTGTTCTGGTCATTTCATTTGTGCTGTAGAACACCATGGTTGTTTGTGTGTTTTTAGAAACTTTTTTGTTACAAAAAAAAAAGTGATTGCTTTTCTACATCTACATAAAGCAGCTGACCCTATTTTTTGTGCTGAAATTGTCACTTTATTTGTAACCCCTCCCCCCCCAAAAAAAATAGTATTAGTAATGATTAATTCATAAATGAATGAATCAATTAAATATGTATGATTAAATGTAAATAAATGAATAGATAAATAATAAATATATAGATTTAATTGTTGAATTGAATTGGTTT
>JZLH01S0049034.1:938-18950 GCA_001188425.1 Eucidaris tribuloides
TTAATTTTCTATTATATTTATCATCTCTCTCATTACCAGGCATCTTGTTTTACTGCATCCTGCCCACCAGCCGTCATGCGAGGTGTACCACCATCGTCATCGAGAACGGTGCTGAGTGCAACAACGTGTCCAACGACGGTACGCCGCTCTTGGTGATTGCTTGTTTGGAAGCAAATGAAAACGAACTAATCTGTCAGAAGCTGCTGGATCACGGAGCTGACCCAAACAGTGTGCAACCCGTAAGTCTTTCTTGAGGAACTTATGTGTACCTAAAATCATCTTTTACAAGAATTTTCTGGAATTATAAGTTCTGATGATTATAGAAGTCATTGATTTTTAAACTAAATGGCCTATATATGTAACTTAAATTACAGGTGACAAAAAAAAACTTGTCAATGAATGCTTTCCAAACATGAATCTTACAACATTGCATGCATTTTTTACTTTCTTTTCTTGGTCATCAAACTTCTGTGCTGCTTGATTGCTCATTGTTTTAAAGGTGATAATTCAACATACTTTGTGCTTTCTTATGCTTTGTACATATAATTTCTGAGGTTTTCACTGTCAGGTAACCTTTAGTTTTCTCATTATTCTATACACTTAATTACAAATAGGCCAAGAAAAAAAAGGATACAAATTGCAGTTACCGTGCCATTTTTTTTCTCAATACATTAGTAATAATATGCTGTTCGATAAGAAAAGAGAAAAAAAGCAATACTTATTTAATATTTATATCAATTGTTATTATTGCTTCTGTCATGTTGTAGGTAAGTATACAGTTATCCTATCACAAAGCATCAATCTTGGAAAAAAAAAAAGGAATAAGATATAGAAAAAAAATCAGTTTTAAATAAAGCATCTACATACATGTATATGATTACTACTACTTGTATGCTCACAAAAATTCACAAAATTTATGGAACATTCATTACAAGTAGAGTGTGTCTTTTTGTGTTATCCACTCCGTAGTCGACAGGCAGGACTGCACTGAATGCAGCAGCAAGTAGTGGCAGCGTGGCCGTGGTCAAAGCTATACTGTCCAGAGGGGGCGATGTCAACAAACCGGACAAGAACATGCTGACCCCGACCCACAGGGCGGCCATGCGGGGGCACTTTGAGGTTCTCCAGGTCATGTCCAGTTATGGGGCCGATTTCGGTTGCGTGGATGTCATCTTGAATACGCCGGTTCATTATGCAGCTGAGGGTGGCTTTGCCCTATGCTGCAGGTACCTCGCACAGAGAGGTGAGTGTAAGGGGACTGTAATGTTTTTAAGGAAAAGCTTGTTTTAGGATTAAAGTCTCAGGCCCGTATTCTCATAATCGCTAAACCATCGCTAAACCCAGTTGCCGTACTAAGTTAGTACGGCAACTGGGTTTAACTTTCATTTCCTATTCTCATACTTCTCAGAAAAAGTTAAACCCACTTACCGTACTAAGTTAGTACGGCAACTGGGTTTAACTTCCATTTCCTATTCTCATAATTCGTTAAACCCACTTACCGTACTAAGTTAGTACGGCAACTGGGTTTAACTTCCATTTCCTATTCTCATAATTCGTTAAACCCACTTAAGTTAGTACGCCAAGTGGGTTTATCTTTAGACTAAGCCGGGGGTAGGTTTAGCGGTGGTTTAGCGGTGGACTTTAACTCACATCTCGACGCTCAAAAGGTTCGATAATTGCATTGAAAAATTGAAATAAAGTAAATCCACGACCTTGAAACAATTGGTTCTTTAGCAGACAGGCAGGATCCGCTTGATTCTTACTCAGAAAACAAGTTTACAAACCGATTCAGGCTGTCCAAGAAGAAAAATGTGCATTTCTGTGACTGTTCGTCGCCGCCGCACCGTACACAAACAGTCTGTGGCTGTGCTAACACGTACACTGCATGCCGCACGCACAGCCGGTTAGGCCTACTGTTCGAATCTGCCCGAGTCTTATTACTGTGCACCAATAATTCACACTCGAATCATCGTTTCATTGCTCCAAACGAACAAACTATCTACAGTAAACAAATTTTTAAAAAATCATTGATGTAACGTTAGATCTAACAGAGCTAATTTCGAAACATATGAACGCAGTCGCTCCAGTCAAGAATAAGGAATCCTTGCGCAACCGAGTCGAGTGACACAACGACAAAATCGTCCTTAATTAAAATGCGAAAGTGGGTAATTTCCGAGAAAATGTCATGCAGCGTATTCTTCAGAATATGCACCATTAATCAGACCAAGCCATCAATTCAATATCTAATTTCATATCGTTAGATCAGATCTAACTTCCAAGAAAGACCCCTCAATCAGCATTAGACTTGACAATGAATGATTGTCAGATCTAACATAACTTCGGCGTTGATATCACTTTCGGCAGTTTCGCATGAAAATCAACATTGAACAACCATTGCCTAATTCTAATTCTATTTTCAACCCTTACCTTGAATTTCCTGGTGAAGCAAACAGGTTTCCATGATTAACTAGATCTAACGTTAGTAGTAGTCTACCCAACTTCTCAAATCGTGACGGCGCTTGTTCGCAGGTTGCATACGTGCTGCAACGTCAACGATATGTTGTTTTGCTGTCATGACGCGCTCAATGATATAGCGCGCGCAACCAACGCGCACGTCCATTTTCAATAATACGCGCTATGTAGTCGAGCCGAGCGTGTTGTAGTGCGCACTAAAAAATCTTCGGTATTTGAGCGTACGCACTTGATCTACGTTACCATGGTAGTTAAACTTTGCGTGGGTTTAACGCAGGTTTAACGCGGGTCTAACTAAACCCACCTTATGAGAATAGCAATTTGAAGTTAAACCGAGCGTGGGTTTAGTTAAACCCACGCTCGGTTTAAACCCGAGCTTAGTTTAATTTTTACGAGAATACGGGCCAAAGTGTTGCTTAGTTGTGCAGCTAACATGGGAAAATGAAGTTGTTCATGAATGATTTTGTAATGTAAGTGCTAATAGTCTACAACTTTGATAAGGTGGTAAGACTTTTTAAACCAAGATGTCTCTTGATAATCACTCTTTGCATCTTCATACAGTCAATTTTTCATTGATGTCATCAGCATTTTCTATTGCACTTGTGTAAAAAATCAAAGTAAGTAATGGACAAAACTTGCTAACAGCCCTTTTAAATTTTAAATTGTATCTGTTGGATTTGAATGTGTGAGGCAACACATTCCTAATTACCCTCATAAATGGATCTTGCAAACCAAAAACCAATCATTTGCTTTTGCAATGTATTAAATGTGTAGATAATGATGATAATGATAATAATAACAATGATAATATGAGCTTTAATGAGTAATTTAAATGAGTACAGGCACTTCACAAATGTGGATGGGGAGCTGGTTCCAAAGTGCGAGTGCAAGAACAGAGAAGGCACGATTGCCGTATTTCAACATAGTGCGAGGTCTGGGAGATAACAGGAAATGAGCAGAAGTTGAAGAACAGAGCCTGATTTTGATGATTTTTATAACATATCTGATGTCTCATTTGTTTCAATGACAGGAGCTAAAGCCAATCTAAAGAATGAAGATGGTCTACTGCCCAAAGCAATCGCCAAGAACTTTGGTTTCAAGGACGTGCTGAAAGAATGCCGTAAAGCGGAGAAGCTCTCGAAAAAGATCCAGGGCGGCGGCAAGCCACCCACGGAAATCTGGGCCGTCAAGGTGTATGACTGGGCGGTTGGAAAACAGGACGAGCTGTCCAAGAAGTTTGCATCTCTACGACCCGAAGGAACAACGACGGTCATATCACGCGATGATTTCTATGATGCTCTGACGACCCTGGACGCGCCGATCGACGAGGAGAACTTCAAGAAACTGTTCCAACTCCATGACAAAGCAAAAGAAAACGTGATCAACTACGGTGACTTTCTCGGTGGCAAGAAATACGTCCACAAAACCTACCTCATGTCCGCGTTCGCCAAGAAGGACAAGAAGAAGAAGGGGAAGAAGGGCAAAAAGAAGAAGGGGAAAACAAAAGTGCCAATGCCAATCTGTTTGGGGCCAGAAGGAGATAGGACTGAAAGGGGCGGGCCCCCTCCCGTGTTTATTGAGAGGCACGTCCCCTTCACAGACACTGGTCGGTTTGACAGGGACCGACCGCCCCTTCATCCTATTCAGGATGATTCGGCCTGGTATCTCAATCATCCTGATAAAACATACATCAATGTCAATGATGCTGCCAAAATGGGTGATTTTGACTCGTTGCGACAAGCGTTTCTGCACGGCAGGACAGTGGACACAAGGGACAAGTATTTTAAGACTGCTCTGATGGTGGCCTGTGGACAGGGAAATTTTGAGATTGCCAAGTTCTTAGTTGATAATGGGTATGTGATTTTTTTTTTTTTCATTTGCAGATTTTGCAGAATACCTTGCAATTCTGTTTCGTGAATTGTTTTCTGACAGTTTCCTAAAACAAATATTTTGATAAAGTGAATGGTTCAGAAGAAACAAAGCTAGATGTACAGAATGAGGTGTTATGTCCTTTTCAATATTTCCATCATAACATTATTGCAACATTTTGAAAATATAATATATGATCAAGCAGGTTAACTGAAGCTTACCAGAGACAATTCCCCCCCCCCGTGTTTTCCCCTGAAATTTTCTATGTCCCCACCCCCTTCCAAATTCAAAATGAAGCCCTTTCAATTTATCTCTCTTGTTTTTGTCCTTTTTTTGGGGGGGGGGAGAGGGGCATGGGTTGAATGTGCATTTATTGTTATTTCAAGTAAAAAAAAATTGAGCAATTGCTTTGCATGAAAGGGGATGTAGGGAAAAGAAATGTTCCCCCCTCCCCACTGCCCCAGTCTATTTGTTGTAATCTGTACATGTACTTAGTCTACTTTATGATATGACAAAGAAATTGTTCCCCATGAGTATTTGAATTTATTTCAACTAGTTTTTTAAAGGTTGGTAATCTTTTCTGTGTGATTTGAAAGATGTGTCTCTAACCCATTTATCAAAATATTTTGAGTTTTCATAATGACAATTTATTCTTAACCTGTTGGAGACTAATAATTGGAGTACTTCTCCGCCTGCGGGTCTATGAGAGAAGTGCTGTGTTGTTACATTGAAGTCAAATCATCTTCAATGGGTTAAACTTGTACCTTTGTACTATTTATACATTTAAAGACACTATATAACATTGTGGAAGACAAGTTTAAAAATTTGTCAAACTTTGCTATCTGACATATCTGACAGTGTTTGAATGGACAAATAAGCAACCCTAAAACACAAAAGTTCAGACAGTTGTGCTATCTCATGTAAAATATATACAGATACAAATTGACTCATGAATTATTCTCGGCGGATGAAAATTTTGCAACACAGCAGTCTTAGGGGGAAAACTGGAATGGTCTCTCAATGAGTTTTACTTTATTATTTCATTTTGAACTGCAATTTTTACCGAGCTTCATTTTTAGACCTTATCTAAACACTAGTAGCATGAGGAATCATAAAGCTCACACTGTTTTTAAATGGAAATATTGTTATACGATGCATTTAATTCCAATTTCAGAGCTGTAATCAACACCTGCGACAACTTCAAGTGGACGCCGCTCCACCACGCCTGCCTGTCTGGTCAACTCGACGTCGTCCAGCTACTAGTTGAGGGTGGAGCCGACCTGAACAACCAGGCCTTGAATGGTGGGACTCCACTAATGAGGGCCATTCAGACCGGGTCACCCGACATTGTTCAATACCTCATCAACAAAGGCTGCAATGTGACGCTGGAGAACAGAAAAGGTAAGATCATTAAGTGCTGGGCTTTACATATTGTATTTTCACTGGTTTTAAAAAAAAAAGGCCTCGTATCTCAATTTTGAGTGTAATCTTGTAGCAATGCGTTGGAAGCCAAGTTTCATTCTCTCCAAATCTCATGTGTCATTCTCAAAAGATAAAGCCACTGTTGCTGGATTTAAAAAATGAAAACAATATTTGAAAGCTGCTTATCTGAAAAAAAAAATGTATGTGTATATTGTTATTTGCTGAAATATCAGTGCCATCATGGTATTATTACATTTTTGCTTGCGTACTAAGGTAAGATCATTAAGTGCTGGACTTTCACATACTGTATGTCCACTGGTTTGAGAAAGACCTCTCAGTTTTGAGTGTACAATCTTGTAGCAATACGTTGGAAATCAACTTTCATTCCATTCAAATCTCAGATTTTAATCTCAATGGAAAAAGCCACTGTTGCTGGATTTGAAACGAAAAAAACACACCCAATATTTAAAAGCTCCTTATCTGAAAAAAACATGTATTCATATATTATTATTCCCTGAAATAGCAGTGCCCTCATGCTGGTGTACATGGTATGATTACATTTTTGCTTGCTTTGTGGACAAATATTTGTTTAACAATGAAATTACATAAATGCTATCATTGCACAAGCATCTCATTGTTACACTTGAAACAAAGCAATCATGTTTGTGCAGCAAAATGGCCTAAAGTGATTAGCTGAAGAGTAAAACTTCACGTGTTTGGATCTTCATGGCCAGATAGTGGTCAGTTGTGCTGGGTTCCCACTGCCGATCTGTCAACTCGATCATGCCTGATCAAGCCAATGTTGAGCCTGGTCGATCTAGCTTGGCAACGTAATCAGGCAGGGATGTAGTCGAGGCCGGCCTCGAGGCCAAATTTTGCCGGCCTTGGCCTTGGCCTCGGACCGAGTCACGTGTACAAAGTCTATGGACAAAATATTTTTCCAGCAGCCTCGTGACTCGGAACAGCCGGCCTCGACTACATCCCTGTAATCAGGGTCAATCTACATTGATCAGGGTGACTGACAATGCTCTGGCTGCCTTCTGGAATGTTTTGGCATGTTAAAAATACTTGAGTAGGCAACCAGAATGATGTCGATCGAGGCAGACGTAAGCGGATCATGGTAGATTGACCCAGATTACCAGCCGAACTAGACCGAAAAGGCCCAAAATTGACTTGATCAGGCCTGATCAAGTTTACAAATCTGCAGTGTAAATCTAGCATTATACAATACTTGTAATAAAGGTCCATCATTCAAATATGATTGCAGTTTGTGTGTTTTCGATGAAAGCAGCATAAAGTAAGTTTATCCTAGCCATGTTTGAAAATTATTATTATTATCAGCCAGATGTTACAAACAGTATATAAGAGTGTACAGTACCATTCATTTGCATCCAATTCATGTTCTTATTAGGTGACAATGCCCAAGATGTTGCCAGGTGGTGGGCCGACCCAAGGGTTCTTAATATCGTGAACGAGAAGTTTGAGTCGATACCACAACCCAAGGAAGGCAAGAAGGGGAAGAAGGGGAAAAAGAGTGCAAAGAAGTCGACTGCTCAGAGGGCCCAATCTGTGCCACCGATACCACAGGGTGGTCTGACATCACAGCCTTCTGGGGTAAGTTGCTGGAGAACAATTGTAACAGTATATAAAATGGATCAAATGTCTATCTATCTATCCATCTATCTATCTATCTATCTATCTATCTATCTATCTGTCTGTCTATCTATCTATCTATCTATCTATCTATCTATCTATCTATCTATCTATCTATCTATCTATCTGTCTATCTATCTATCTATCTATCTATCTATCTATCTATCTATCTATCTGTCTATCTATCTATCTATCTATCTATCTATCTATCTATCTTACTGTCTACTTACTACAGATCAAAATAATGATACTAATAATAACTCCGTTCTTATATAGTGCATAATACCCTTGACAGGGTCTCTACACGCTTAGAAAATAAGATAATATTATAATAAGAAAGAAGAAAAGAAAATGTTGCATATGTAGGTCAACCAATTCTAATTACTAAGTGATAATAATATTTTAGCACAAATTCTCAAAATGCTCATTATAATGATTAATTATTATTATTTGTCATCATAACTTTCTTCACATCTAAGTTATATCTCTGAAGATTGAGAACAACTTTTGTAGTACCGGTAAAATATTTGTAGTGAAAGTAAAATACACAGACTAGTGAAGGCTGTCAGTTATATTAATTATCACCATATCTAAACAAGTTGAAAAGTTGCATTTACATGGTAGTTAAAACAGAGTACTTTGTCGATGTGTGTGACACTACTATTTTTACAGCACTATAAAGAATCTTAGCCTCTTGAAAAATATTCAGATTCACTTATATTATCAATGATGCTTCACCAGTTATGATTTAAGTGTGTTATAACAAATAATAAATCTTGGCCTGTTAAATATATTGTGATTCCCTGATAATAAACATACGCTTCACCACTTGTGTTTTCTCCCAGACCGATTCTCCGATCACAACACCACGCGAGCGAAAGGGGTCCGTCCTGCGGGCCGCTTCAGCCATGGCCGGTGGCATCGAGCACCAGGAGGATGTGACGTACGTCCCCCTGAAGGCATGGAGCCGCGTCCCCAACACGCGGGAGCTCATCATCAAGAAGGAGCAGAGACGGCAGAGGTACGGGGACGGGATCGACTTCCCCGACTACCGCATGCCCTTCAAGGAGAACTTCATGAAGAAATCGGAGGAGCTGGGCGGCGCCGATTCAGACGATGACTAAATCGTGCATAGAGAGCACAAGTGATGACGTCAAACTTGTTCAGAAATATGTGGGGACAATAGCCAAACCATAACTCAGAGCATCTGCAGCTCTCCTTTTGGTAGAAACAACCAGCTGTGATGTGCTGCACCTGGTTCTACCATTGTCCACACATATTTCTGAACCAGAGTGACGTCACACTTTGGTACTATGTTGGTTGAGAGCAAACAAACATGCGAAAGCCAAGGGGTGGAGATCACATCATAGTCTGTGATCTGGTATTGAAAGTCGGAAGAAAGAAAGACGTATCGTACCTTCACCGTAAAAGTTGAAAGCCCTTTATGAAACTTGTAAACAAACACTGCAGAAATTCCCAGATTATTTTGAAAGTTTCACAAACATATTTCGTCCAATGTACCTTCAGTTGGTTATCTATGCACATATAAAATTTAATTACAAAGGCTGTATTTTAGTAGTTCAGTATTGCTGTTGTTTTTTAAAGACACATATAAATATACCATCACAAACTGTTAAATTTGTTATTTGCAGTATGCTTTTTATATGAGTTTCAGAACATTGGTATCTGCTATGCAATAGATGTTGAAAGCACTGTTTTTGTTAACATAGTTATGTGAGACTGAGAAGGAAAACAGAGTGAAGTTTCAGAGTGCCTTTTAAAGTGTGTTCACTATCCAACTGTGTTTGTTGTATTCTGTGAGATTTCTGATGAAAATTCTGAACAGCAAACCGTATGAACAAAGTGAATGTTGGTCAGAATTGTTAAATGTATGTTTAAGTACTTGTGATATGATCACAAAATTGTCTTTCAGATTTGTTTTCCTGCGATGATTACATAACACAAAAGGAAACTAGAACAAGTTGAAAATTGAAGTATAGATCAAAACAATGGTCCAAATTTCAATGATCAATGATGTTATATATCATGTATTTTCTGAAGTAATGAACAAATACAGACACCAGATTTTAGGATCAGAAAATTAGAGGTGAAAAGTTAGTCTATGAAGCAGATGTTTGTCACTAAACTTTGATTACCAAGGTACATGAAAAGAGGAGTGAAGCTCTACAAATTCAAAGTTTTAGATTTGTGTTTACTTCAGTAACCAGGGATGTAGGAAATATATTTAGATGTAATTTTGTCTAATGACCACAGGTTTAATACAAGAGAAGACTACAAACATCTACTTGTATGGTTTCTATGGGTGATATTTATAGCTTATTCCTTGGAACATACGTAGTGTCGTTATACATGTATACGGCGTCAATTCTTACATTGGTTTCTAACTTGAATAAAGGGTCTTCTGTAGACAATGTATGAACATATAGCTGATTAAAAATCTGATCATATTAGCAGACCTGCTTATCATATATGCTTTACAAGTGTGTGGGTTGTAGATATATTGACAAGAGAAATAGGCAAATTACTTTAAGACACTGTGTTGTATCAAACAAGTGAGATATTTGAAAATGTGAATTAGCATCATGTCAAAGAAAGTATTGTTTGAATTGTATGGATGTAGGTAATGAATATGCTGATCTCTTGTTTAGGTACAAACTGAAATAATTCAAATAACAGGGTTATGATTTATGCACTTAGTGCATAAATGGTTTTGTATGATACTTCAATTTTTTAATTATTTGTAATAAACATCAAAGTGCATTTAATTTTCAACAAAGTGTCATAGAATGTGAATTTAAGTCTATTTCTGTTATTAATTCTACATGTATTATAATTACATACAAACCATGTTAGAAATTATGAACAGGTGAATTTTTCATGAAGATTTTTGTTGATTAATATGTAATTTGATACCAAGTCCAAAAGGGGTACAGTGATCTAAAAACTAGGAAGTTACTGTTCACTTTTAAAAGTTACCTAAAAGTTCTTTGAAAGAACATCTACTTTGCTAGTTGACTGATACATGCAAAATCCACGAAGGTATGATGAGTATCACACTGCAGCAAGAAATAACTCTTTAAATCATGTAGAATATAATTTGTCAGTATTGATATTATGACCTTGTACTGAACTTTTGCTATGCATCTAGATTTCATGTGATCAACCATTTCGTATCAAGAGTTGCATTATCTTTGCATCTTCCAGCCTTCTGAACAAAATTTATGCACATTCTATAATTGATCAAATAAGTTTCAACTTTTCTTAAGTTATTTTGTCAGATTCATGTGAAGAGCTGGTGTTTGATAGCTGATCAAATAGACTTTAAGAATTTCATATTTGCTTGCATAACAAGCACTTTGCCATATGCAATTCCTTAAGTTGCTTTAAGTTATTATGCAAATGTGTAAACTGTGAGTCTACAAAAAAATTACCAAGTGGTTTTTTATTTTGTGTTGGAGGTGTAATATCTAATTACACTGTTTGCATACAAGATTTTTAATTTAATCTTAGTATTGATGATAATTCTCTCATTGATCCAATACACTGTTCAAGTGTACAGATATAAATCTTTGTATTAATGTTTCATGTTTTCCTAAAAAACTTGTCATTCTTTTGTGCCCGTACTGGTACAGGTATTGCACGAGTTTTTTTTTTTAAATATACTTGTATACGATATATGTGAACAAAGTCACTGTGTGGTCTCTTGACGACAAATATGATGAACACAAACCTTTATACTTTTGTAATTAGCAGAGTTTATTTTAATTCAGCACAGTAATTTACTGACTTTGTATTAAACTGATAATGAATAGATATCATGTACAAACTTTATACATGAAAAGTAAATATGTAACTTAAATTACATAGCTGAATGTTGTGTGTATGAAAATAGCACATATTCTTTGTATGAATGATTTCATGGAGAAGGTGTATTTCTCTGTAGAAATAAATGAATTTGATGAATAAATTATGTGATACAAACATACATGTTTTGGTGCTGCATGAAAGCTATTTGTCATTTTTTCGTCTTGAAAGATACATGTATTGTCCATGTACTGTAGTTTTAACTTGTAATTTATACACACACACACACACACACACACACACACACACGCATGCATGCACGCACGCACGCACACACACAAATGTGGCATATGTTGGCGAGGTGGGAATGCATTAAATGTTATTGGTGAGATTTCAGTTGACAGTTTTTATCTACTATTTTGAAAGTTTTTAGGTTAACTGTTTAGCTAATATATTAGCCAATACAGGTAATAAACTTCTTCTCGTTACACATTCATGAACTTACCCCCCCCCCCCCCCAATCATACCACGTCTTCAAATGCAAACACAGGAATGGGGAGATGTGTAAACTATTCTACCCTTACTCCATATGGAGTACAGAGGGGGTATTTGCATCATTCTAACTACAGTCCCTTTCTAGAAAGAGTTGTGAGAACCTGTGATTTAAATGCCATCTTGTTTCATACATTTCTATCAAATTACAATGAGCACCTGCGTGTTTTGAATAGAATGACATTGAATGGCACATTTCTAGAAAAATAGGATGTCCATGTTGTATCTCTTTCTATAAAGGAACTCTAATATTCTAACTAGGAATAGTGAAACAGAGAGCTTCCCAGTTTGATATTTCCCTAGTTATATGGTAAAAAAGCAACAGATGCACTCATTCACAACACTTTACTACATGTAGACCTACACAATCACACACTTACCTACACACACAAACACATACACACACTTTCTACAGACACACACACACACCAACACACACACACACACACACACGCACACACACACACCAACACACCCACACACAACCAACACCACCCTCCCTCCTACACACACACACACACACACACACACACACACACACACACACACACCATTACACGTGCACGCATTCAAACCGATGACATCCATTTTCCATCTGAATTTTTACACGACAAGCGATGACACACACATATGGATACGCATCACTGAACCGATGACAGTCTGGAATTTTACTGTAGAACCGATGACATGACAGAGACCTGTGAACTGATGACACTACCCCTATATGCAAAAGCATGTAATTTGGGACTATCTGCCAAAGTCTGGGAACCGATGACGTCATCGGTTGGGAGTGTGTCATCGGTTGTACAGTAAAATCTCATTCGTATGTCATCGGTTTGAATGCGTGCACGAGCACACAAACACACACCCCAACACACAACTACACACACACACACACACACACACATAGACACACATAAACACACACCCAACACACAACTACACACACACACACACCAACACTGTACAAGCTCAGTAATTGCACAGAGGCCAAAACATATTACAGTAAAATGCATTTTGATTTACGATCCATTAGAACCACTAACCCATATCACCACAGATCAGTTTACAATATATCAATCATGAACATGTTTTTCCAATAAACATATGATTGAGATGGCACCATTCAGTCAAAACAAAGAATACACTTGTGGAAAGACAAGTTTCCCCATCTAATCTTCAAGCAAGATTTTATTTATTTTCTTCACTTGCAAAAAAACAACAGACAAATAATAAGCTTTACATTGAGCACACAAAACATGTATACCGACAGCTACAAAGGAAACAAAAAAATCACATTCACTTATTCTGAATAAAAAAAAGGCAAAAAAACAATAAACAAAACAAAACAAAACAGGTAATGATT
Source organism: Eucidaris tribuloides (assembly GCA_001188425.1). Taxonomy (NCBI): domain Eukaryota; kingdom Metazoa; phylum Echinodermata; class Echinoidea; order Cidaroida; family Cidaridae; genus Eucidaris; species Eucidaris tribuloides. The sequence continues at coordinate 14,098 of JZLH01S0049034.1, forward strand.
ATAACGAGCATAATCTTGGCAAATAGACAAAATGGAATTATATATTCATTAGTCAAAAAATAATAAACAGCAAAATGAACATTTCATAGGAACTTTTGGCCAATTATCACCCATTTGCATAGCAATTGGGACGTAACACGTTATCCACACTCGTTTTTCCCAAATGTTTGAATAATGTCCAATTGTAGGTCTCATTTTGTTTTACGTCTGTCACATATTCACGTATATGATTTTCTCTACTAATGTTGCCATTGTTGATGACCACGATAACTGTTTTATTGTTGATATGATTAATGATCAATGTTCTATTGTTAATATTTTTATTGATGTAAATGATTATTAAATGTTGTTTCATTTCAACTCAATAGGTAAAGTTCTAATCTGGCTCTCTGGATCAAAATATTTTGTACCCACCCCATCCCTTCTGCTTTAACCTGATATGAAAGATAATATAATACATTTTTCTGATGTTTTTCTTTATCTTGTTAAAATCAGACAACCAGATTTTGCATTCGGGCTACTAAAATTTGAAAATTTATCTTGATGTTCCAGTTGCCACACATATTTTCCAGTTCCTGCCATCCCATGGTCAAAGCTGCCAAGTTTCATCAGTGCCTTTCAGTAACTTAATGGCTAAAAATCAGTAATTTTGCCATATTTTGAGTCAAAAGCAGTAATTCGCACAGAAAAGCAGTAGAATTACACAAACTGATTTGATAAAATCAGTATTTTTCATGTAAACCTTCAGTATTCTTTGCCACTTTCAGTAGAAATTACTGAAAATCAGTACCATTGGCAGCTCTGCATGGTGGTTAGATCTCTAACAACTGTGCTGTTGGGATGTCATTTGTATGGGAAATACGCTTCAAAGTTGAATAGATTTGTGAACATTTTTATTTCACTTAAAGGGCAGTGACATGATTGGGAGAAATAAAAAATGCCTCCAGAACCAAACTGGTCGAAAGATATATCAATGGATATACCAGCTGTAGTGTATCGCCTGGCTGGAAGGATTTATCTTGAATTTGTTTACTCAAGCATGAACATACTAGCATTTTGTTTCTCTTGAGCTGCAATAGAAACAGTTGCCATAGACATCTCATGTATACAACAGATTTGTCTGTCACAAGACATACTGATGGAAGTTAATTTAGAATGAGTCAATGTTTGACGACCAAATTCTCACAGTAGAATCCTTGCACAGTTTACTTGATTCCAGAATAGTTTCACCCCAAGTTGAGGACTATCCCTAATCATGTCATTTACCTTTAAACTAAAAAGGCATTCATTTCCTAATGTATGCAAGCTATCATAAAACTTGTGGATACAGGGGAGCACTTTATGTACATTCATTCAAAATTAGATTCACACTTGGAAAATATGCCATCTACATTGTACAAACCATAACAAAAACATACTGTTAAAACAAGCTTAGAAAGGGAAAAATGCAAAGTTATGGACTAAAATCTTGTCTATTTCAGGTAAAACACTTTTCAGAATATGTACATATCAACCAAAATCTCTTAAAAATGCACATTTGGCTAGTAAATAAGAGAACCACATAGTCAAATATGCTTACAATATAGCGCCAAGATACATATACGATATATTAATGTACCATAGTATATTACCTTATATCGTAAGATTTTCAAACTACAATTTGGCAAATACTACTTCAATAGACAAATAACTTGTAAACTTGGTTTTGGCAAATACTAATTCAGTAGGCAAGGCTTGGAAAAAATGATCATTCAGCCTTTGAGGGAAAAAGCCAACTTGTTAAGTCACAATATTCGATATGTTACAATAAATACGGCCATCTGCAGTGAATATATTTCACAAACGAACCAGCAGATCTACAGAGATGTACAGTTAGTGAAGATTGCGAGTTGACTGTTCACCTTAACACTGGAGACAAAGATAAACACGAAAACACCGGGAAATTACTTTTGCCAAAATGGACAGATCAGTTTCAAACATGTTGGGCAGATATGACATAGTCACTTGCATAATATTCCAACTATTTGTGAAATATGTGGAATGGCTCAGATTTCAAATTTCTTTATTTAGCAATCTCTGTTACTGATTAGACCTGTTCCGTTTGTAGAACGCGGCATCGGGGGGCTTCCAAGAATGTAACAAAAGATGAGTATCTCCATTCATGCAATTCTTTATTTCAGGAACAACTGTAAACCTAGGTTATTGCATCATCTTTTGCTGTGCTCAAGACGCCCCCCCCCCCCAGCTATGGTGCATGTCACGTTCTCAAAGCCGAATAGGTCTATACCAGCATCAAATATTGAACATGTCATACATATTTAAAGATAGTGTATTTTTTTAGCATATGATTTTTATTTTTATTTTTTTGTATGCAGAATTGATCTGGCTAAAGAAAAATACATTAGAAATACAGTGTTAAAAACTTGGGATTCATACGTCCAAAAGTGAAAAATAAATAATGAATCATTTATATGACGGTTGTTAACTAAAGTTAATTGCATGTATTAATAGTAGTCTTGTTTCGAGACAATGGTTGTAGCATTCACCTTGATTATAAACTTGGTTGAGTCCATCTGTAGCAGAGGTACAGAGTGCAGCTAGCCAAACTTAGCATTTATCAAGTGCAGTACCCTTACTAGCATCTATCAAGCCCTATTATATGTACTGAAAAATGCATATGCTATGGCAAATGTAACTTACAATCAGCGATCACTTTGGACGGAAATGGATCTCTATGTTATAAAAGGAATTAGTACGCTGTGATATTCTTATATTCATTTTCATTTATTACACAAAAAATGTTAGGTAATGTCCTCCAGATTGTCAATTTGTTTCAGCATATTTTCCGAGGGTACCAAATGTCACTTTATAAATTGTTCATATCTCTTTAGCTTTGTTAGTCATACATTCCAGTAATGACATAACTTTGTCTATTTCACACTTTATTTCATTTCACACTTCCTTGTATTTTACATTGACTGCTATCAAAGAATACAGTAAAAATATCAATTTTAGCTATCGGTAGATGGGATCAAAAAGCAATGAAGTACACATGGTTTCCTTACTAATCTCACATTTCATTAGCCCATGAAAATCATCTGATATGTCAATTACAGTTTATAAAACAGCTGCAAAAAGATTTGAACAATACAACATTGATATCTATCTAATATCTACACACAGACTAAAAAAGAAGAAGAGAGAAAAACAATGCATGCATCATTATGATAAATGCTATCTATATTCAGGATGGAATTCAGCTGCAAGAAAAATGTACACACAGGTGGTGACTATTGTGCGTCTATCAAATGCTTCGAGTGTATTTGGAATATTATGTCAACGGGCAATATGATATGTTTGATTTGAACATTAATAACCGTGAACCGCACCAATATCAACACCTATGTAAATGACATGAAATCAACAAGAGGAATTCCACTAAACATGACCTTTGGATCTCTCCAGGTTACATTTGAGTTTACATGTTAAACAGAACTGGAAAAGAGATAGTCATATTTTTGATGACACAAATTGCACAATTGTAAGCCTTAGCATTATTAAGTTATAAAACAAGTGCTGTATATAAATGCATGTAGTAATAGAAGTAATAATATTAATAAAATCAATAATTCATTTCAAAACCATATGAGCAAATAAACAATCCTTAATCATTTCAAAAGCTCCACGACTCAAAGGGCCATTGCTTTTGAATCTGGGGGAAAGAACTGGCCCCTAAACCTGTCAGCAAACAGTTGCAATAATGACTGATAGTAATGTCCATACCCATGTAGTTTCAATTCTTGCGTTTCGAAATACATTGCGCCACCAACGTTTTACCTGGAGAGGCTAGATTTCCAACTTCCAGGTCGACATGCATGGTAGATTTTGGGCGATGCGTGTTCATCAATTGAAAAATTTCCTAACACAATGGGGCATTCCACGTTCAGGAAAGAGAAAGGAGGAATTAGTTGATTGGGCAACACAAGCTGAAGGAAAATATCATTAGAAGGTTGCGACCACGAAGAGTCTGAACATAAGAGGCGTTGCACGTGGAGAATCCATTCGGGCTTACCCAAGATGCAATGCGCCAAATTGCCCTGTTCGGGTGTGCCGTATGATGGTGCTACGTAATGCGAAATGCGAGAATTGTAGAGCACTAAAAAAGCATTATCTTCCAGATCGAATGATTGATAATTAGGAAAAAATCATTACCTTCCACATCCAATGATTGATAATTAGGAAAATTATCATTTAACGGCCATTTGAAAAAGGCCCATATTACTTACTGTAATTTTATGAGAAACGACGTGCCAAGGAAATTATATGAAACGACCCAATCTTTGTACATGTATAAGGATGTGTTTTTGATGGATATTACACCATTCAAATGGAATCAAAACAAAACAAATGAAATCTCAAAATGCAAAAGACGCTTTAGTTTCGGTAAACCACTCAATGAGCAGTTACGGACATGTGAGATTCTACTGCTGATTTATAGTCCAAGCTCGTTTATCTGGCCACGTGGTGACAGACACCAATCCAGATTAGGGCTATTACCGGTAACTCGTTGGAGACTAAAAACAAGATATCATGGGCTGGAGTCTATGGACAATGTGTGTTATATTGAAATCAAATCACATCCAAAGGGATAAAGAACACTTCTACATAGTTAAGGCAGGTTAATGCACATGACAATGTGTTTTTTGTTGTTATGACTGTCAATGTGTTCTGTAGTCTACTGTAAGTACTAAACATTCACAAACTACAGTTTCTAAGGTTTACATAAAATGAAAATAAAATTAAATTAAAAGAAAAATGTTACCACTTTTCAACTTATTTTTCTGGAAATAAAG
>JZLH01S0049034.1:70112-80397 GCA_001188425.1 Eucidaris tribuloides
AACCTTACACTAACCCTTTGTCCTCTGAGATATTGTCACTGGAACAACTGCCGCTGAAGCAAATGTCGGCGCACACTTTTTAAGTCTATGTTATGTTATTGAACCATGAGGAATTGAGGGTTCTTACAACTTCATTCTTAAATTTCTTCGTTTTTTTTGGGGGGGGGGGGATTTTTTAATTAAGGACACAAAATCATCCAGAGCTCCACAGCAATTTCAACTAACAAAGTTTGTCTATGTCCAACAGTAATACATGTAGGTGCCTCAAGACAGACATACCTACTGTGGTATTAGTGCGTAAATTAACAGGATTACCATGTATTTCTTTGTTGTTGTTGTTTACCATTTAGTCTGTTCAATTTTATGAAAACTTAACTTTTCCTTTGATTCTCAATTACAATATTTTACGAGTCGATAAATTTGTTTTAACACAATAATTCCACACTTTTCTGGTTGTAAACCTGTAATATAGCATTTTCTAAATATCAAGAAGGTGAAATTCAAGCGGCGGCAGCAGCACTGCTCCTATTTATACTGTCATTCAGCATCACGCTTCCCCAACACACTACGCCCACCAGACAGCATCCTGTCATAAAGTTCCCATTAAAACTTAATGGCAGGCATTGGCAGCTAACTTCGACCTGATATATCGAATAACACATACGGTGACATTTAAAAATCCTCTATTTTATTATCTTTTTTTTTCCTCCGAGTCTGCTGTTATGAAACTGTACGGTACATGTGTTAATGAACAAAATTTATACAAGCCAGGATCACCTTGTATGGCAGTGTTGTGAATCTGCCCTATGTACAGTAGGCTATTTTTTTAAACTCTTTATTATTATTTTTTTTTGCGAGGGGAGAGGGGAGGACCTGATTACATACTCACTTATGTAGTCAGTAGGGGAAAAAATACACGGGGGCTCGGGGCGATTTTGCCCCCGAAATGGCCAAAAGAGCCCTCGAAATGTGCAAAAGAGTAAATTGCCATGGGCTTCAATACAAAAGAATATTTTGAAAGCACTGAAACAGGAAAAGTAGCCCTGAAAAGAAAACTTTAATTTTTTCCCTGGTAGTCAGGTGCCAAAAAACTGAATTTGATGTTGTTTTCAAAGTACATCTAGGCCAGTTTGGACGAGAGTGTTTACAAGTTCCAAAACGGACTATATTTACTTTTCAGTCTGCTGTCTGAAATCAGCATACAATTAAAAGAACCAACAAAAAAGTGTGGACTGTACAATTTACACTTGTTTTAAACTTTTAAGTAATAAACATTTTTTTTTAATGCAAGTTTTATTTTCAATGTTGTCAAGAAAACAGTTTGGGTGAGAATAAAACAAGTTCCAAAACATACTTATTTACCTTTCAGTCTATATTTGACTTGACTACTTAGGGGGAGAAACTTATTAAGATAGCCATACAAATGAACCTTGCACAAAATTTCTCTCACCATTCTTTGTACAATTTGATCATCTATCAATGATGAGTCATTGCTTATATATAAACAATGGCTACTGTCTGAAATCAGCATACAATGAAAAGAACAGACAAAAAGTGTAGACTCTATAATTTAAACTTGTTTTAAAAGAAGATGTAGCTGGCAACTAACAGGAATAAGTTAAGAAAAGAATTGACATTGTGAGTATTGTAAGAATTATGGTACATGTATTTATCAATGTAGTGATAAAGAAAGCCCAAATAAGGGGTACTGTGTGACACTTACCTTCAGCAAGGCCCTATCAATTAGTACATTTCTGTTAATTTTACGTCTTTGTGAAATTTTTCCATAGAAGATCACTGAAACAGCTACAGGGGGAGGAGCTTATTGATTTAAAAAGTGCATAAATTAATATGGTGTGATTAACACGCATCAGGAGGCATGCATTGGTCACGTCAGGCCAGCTCAAGGCTAGCGCATGTGCGATCTGATCGTTTGCCAAGAACTGACGATCACCCCAAAATCTTTCTTAACTTACTCCTGTTATTTGGCGGCTACATCTTCCTGTTTTAAGTAATAAACATATTGCTTGATCAATGCACCATAATTTCATTTTCAGTGTTGTCAAGAAAACAAAGTTACAGTGTACAAAAAGAAAAGGCATCCACCTGGAATTCACGAGTCACGCATCCGGCTGACAAGATCTTCTTCCTGGAGGCTAACGGTTTGCCCTAGAGGGACATCTATAATCTGATACATTATCCTAACTCCACATGAAACACTTGTAAACATTATTGGTTCACTTACTTCACTAACAATGCTTTCAAAATGAATTTACAGCTAATGATAAATGCAAGATGTGATCAACAAATTGTCTGACAAACTGATCGAGAAGTACATGTAAGTAGTATATTTGACAAAACATTGTAAAACATTGTAATATAAATAATCATATGACATTTCACATCCAAATGAAATGCAAAATATGATTTACAATATTCCCTGCCACAATTAGATGGGGGTGCTGGCAAAAGAAGTGCCTCAAAATGAAATGGAAGAATGGTAATGATTGATAAAGTTTCAAGAAACGACACAATTTTCTATTTTACTGTATTTCATTTGTTCTTGGGGGGGGGGGTATGGTGGCCCTGAAGGGACATCGCAAATCGTGAATATCCTCGCCAATATTCACCACTAACTCTGCAATATCGCACATTTAGTTGCAAATATCGGCGTCAATATTCCTCCTACTGTTCTATTTTGGTTTTGTTGGCTGTCTGCTTGGAATTAATCACTAATTTAAAACAGGCTGATACACAGACTAGTTAATGTCCCCGCTCGAGAAAGGGCACCTAGGTACTTGAAATAAAATTCACCATAAAATGTACGACCAGTCGTGAATTTTGGTTACAAATTTCTTCGCCAATATTCACGACTAACTCTGCGAAATCGCAAATCTCGTCGTGAATATTGGCGCCAATATTCACGACTTGTCGTAAATTTTGTTGCGAATGTGTTTGCCAATATTTGCGATAAAATTCACGACTCGTAAATTTTGGCGAAGATATTCACGACTAAATGTGCGATAGTTGTGAATATTGGCGCCGATATTTGCAACTAAATGTGCGATATTGCAGAGTTAGTCGTGAATATTGGCAAAGATATTCACGATTTACGATGTCCCTTCAGGGCCACCATGGGGGGGGGGGGGGTTCAGCTCATTCATATCAATGGCAAATACAGGCCTTAATATTGTTAGAGTTTCAGGGCAAGGCCACTTTACTATAGGACACATTCCTATATTACAGCACAAACAGGAAAATTAAAAAGGACACAACACAAGAATCTTCCAAGGTCAATGACAAGGGCATCAAGGCCAGTCACTAGAAAATCCAAGGCCAAGGCCATGGCCTCCGTTGGCTTTTGATTAATTCAAGCCCTACAAATAAATAGTGGACATTTTGCTACATCTTTAAACCAGACTAGAGGCTTAGAACGGAAGTATTCTCAAGATTTGGAAGTATTTTTATAAATGAAAATAAAGATCACTTGGAAGATTTTTCAAGGGGATCTTTGTCTTCCCCTCCCCCCCCCCCCAAGTGCTCTACACATAGTTTTCTTTATCATTTTTGTCATGTCAAAAGTTCCTTTTTTTATCATTATGCCAATGGGGAAAAATTAGACATGATATGTTTGTATGAAAATTATATTAAATTATTCCAACCCAGTCATTCTGGGATGAAATTGTTGCATATAATGTGAGATATTGAGGGTCATTGGAGAGCACTGTAATTCGAAGAGCAACATCTCCGTAAAAGAAGGCATTCCTTGCAAAAACAAAGCACTTGAACTGTTACCACAAATGGTGGTTCACTTGGTTGATGACTGGTGAGTATTTGCAGTTCAATAACTGTTACCTTTAGAGACCCTTTATACAGAGAGTACGACATGGATATTCTGATTTTTGGGGAACAACACGGCGTTTGAATTATTTATCTTTACAACACTCGGGTACTCATCAGATTGGAATAGAAATGTTACCTACTAGAGGAAACAAAATGGTGTTCAGATCACTATTCTGCAGTGCATCCCACAAAAACACATATTCAAAATAAAATTGTACATTATGCTCTTTCAAATGATATATTAGGTAAATTTATTTATTCATGCATCTCTGGGAACAATGACTTTGAAAATTTAATGTCAAAAACCATTTGCTACACTTAAAGGGAGAAGGTGCCAGTAACTATCAGGCACAAGTTAAGAATAAAAATGACATTGTGAGTATTGTGAGAATTATGCTACATGATGACAAAGACAGCCTAAATAAGGGGTACTGTGTATACTCACCCTCATCAAGGCCTATAAATTACGTTAATTTGTGTTTATCTTTACGTCTTGTAAGTTTTACCAGCAATAGGGGGAGGAGCTTATCAATTCAAACAGTGCATACAGTACCACGGTGCGGCTAACACACGTCGTGTGGCATGCATTGGTCACGCATGGTCAGCTCCCTGCTGTGCACGTGCAATCTGATTGGTTGGCAAGAACTCAAATATTTTCTTAACTTATGCCTGTTAGTTGCTGGCACCTTCTCCCTTTAATGGCTTTGACACTATGCACACCTGAAAAAGAAAGAGGTGGACACATCTTATAAGCCAACAAGTGTAGCAAATGGTTTTTGACATTAAATTTTTTAAGTCTTGGCACTTAGAGATGCATGAATGAATAAGTTCGCTTAATGTATCATTTGAAAGAGCATAAGTTAAAGTTTATTTTAGATATGTGATTTTAATAATATGCTGCAATGCTTCTGCACAATAAGCCTTTGTTTCAGGGTTCTATTTTTCTGGGATGCACTGTATAACTCTTCTATAAACAGACTCTAGTTACCTTTACTGATAGGCTGCCCTCGCTTGTCCTCATTGCCCTTGCCATGCCACGTGACTTCTGCCGTCTGTTGCCCATTTTCTCCAAACTCGACCCAGGCATGGTCCTCCGAGAGAGCCAGATGGACGTCGCCGTAGCCCAGGATCTGACATGCAGCGACAACCGCAAACGCCACGCCAAAACAGTCCAGCTGATTTCCTTCAAAATTAAATGGAAACAAACGGACAATTTGTTTACTAAATTTATGCCATATTTCTGGGAAATTACGCCACTTTATCTCACTAAAGATTTTATATTTTTAATAAATTGTTTTCTTCAGCAATGCTTTCTTGTCGTCATCTCATTTGCTTGTACGCAATCGTGGTATTCTTTATGCAGAGGATTTCTAATGGCAAAGCATCTGACTGGGGTACTACAGATTCCAAACAGACCAGAATCTACACGTAGTTGAGATATACGTACATCACATCTGTAGTTCTACAGTAAAACATCTTAAATTCTTAATCAACTACTTCCATGTCACTGCATCAGGTCCACAACTGCCACTTTTTAATATCAGCAAATATTATTTTATTCAAAATTTCATCAAAACACTTTTCTTTAAAAAGGGTTTAAATTCACACACTTGTACACAAATATGGATTTTGACTTTTGTTTCACAAAATATGAAAAATCATTTAAAAGTACACATACTATATTTGACTTTGACTTCATAACTGTTTACCATATGAAGTGAAACAAGTATGGTCTAGTCTAGTGCTGGCACTGCAGTGTTGGGCTGTTAATCCACAAGTAATGTCAAGTATACATGTATGTAAACCAGTATCACTATACAGCAGGAAAAAAAAAAACACTGCCAATAGCCCTGCAAAACAAATAACTTCCAAAGTTGTGAATATCTACAAAAATTGTATTTTTTTACCCATTGGTGCACCACTGCTCCTAGATATCACAAACAATGCAGTTCCAGGACTGAGGGGGTTAAAACATGTCTGGATTCACCAGCATTCGCCACCAACACTACGCTGCCCTAAAGTGGCCTTAATTATCCCACTCAACCACAAAATCCTTAACTTCATTCACACTGGCTACAATTGCTGGGATTCTTTACATCCTCACCAAACCAAGACATATTTGTGGTTTTTGAGGTGAGACTACAAGTGCTCTGGGCAGACCACTGCCCAGATGTAAACACTACCAGCTTATCAGTGGTGTGTTGACATTAGGATGTGTTTGATGGTCAGTTGACAGCCTAGGGGTGGATGGCACACTTTTGCCATGACCCCGAGATTCTCAGGTCACAGACAACACCATGTGTTCTCAAATCTGAATGAAAATATGAAATGATTACATTGTGAGGTCCTCTTCCTACTAACAACACAATTTGATTTACGTGTATTAACCCATTGCCTCCCAGATTCAAAAAATCCCATACGTTTACACATGTACACAGCATTAGTAGAGGAGATTTCATGTGAAGAATGGGGGTTGGGGGGGGGACCAAAACATGGAAGGCGAATACCCCCCCCCCCCATTTATAAAGTTTAATCATTTAATTTAATCATATTATTTCAATAGGTTTGCAGAGATGGCATACACAAAGAAAATGCTAACAAAAGAGATAACAAAACTTACTATTAAGCTTTGAAAATCGAGGGGGGACAATTCCCCCCCCCTTTCCCCCCAAAATTGAGGGGGACATGTCCCCCTCACCCATCGACATCACTGCTTTTGCATACACATCCAGTTCTTGTAGCCGAAACTAGTTTACAATGTAGGCCCCTATAAACTTGTCCACCAATTTACATTTGTTATGAGACCTTTAATCATGGCAATTCTTTCCCAAAACTTTGTGATGAAATATGGCACTGTGACACATGAACCCCCCCCCTTACCCCGTTTCTATAAAAAAGGAACGAAGAAAAAAAAATACTAGGAAATAATCCTCTATCCCAAGGCCCAAAACAAAGGAAAAGAAAAATTTAAAAGAAAACCCAATTTACCCCTTCCCCTTAGGAAAGTGGGTTCTGTATAGCTTTATACTGTAGCCACAGACTATTTGTCATGATTTGCACCCACTCATCAAATTTTATCCAAGCTCTGTCCGAGTGTAATATTGTAAGATTTTTTGTCACTCATATTTACACTTTGTTTAGTAGAACACGGCCACACAAGTACTGCACATCTTGATTTGCCATCCACATGAAAAAATAAAATGTTGTCTAATTATATTGAACTTAAATGGGAAGGGCAAAGCTCACTAACAGAAATAAAAGCATATCGTCGCCTGGCTGGCAGAAGGTCGTTAGCAAATGCTCTAAGCAGAAGGGCGTTAACAGTAAATTGCTTGTAACGCAACAACCATTGGCTTATTTCACATGAAATCAAAGTATTGTGATCTTTTATATCCCTCTATCAGTATGTAAGGCGAAAAAAGGAATAAGCCTATGGGTTTCAAATTAGAGACAATTTACTATTAATGCCCTTCTGACTAGAGCATTTGCTAATGACCTTCTGCCAGCCGCATGACGAAATACTGTACAAGCATGCATGATTTAATATTTACCAAGAGGAGATGGGAGAGGTATAAGGCCAGGGTATTGCACACCCCTTACTTGTATGGGTGTAAAAGATGTGGAAAGCAGTGGTATACCTTTTGACTGGTAAAAAACTACATTAGCACGCTGTTTTTATTTCAATTACAAATTACATCACACAAACAAACAGACACTCGAATCCCATTTCCCAACCCCTGGCCTGGCCCAGATCAGTGATCTCAGAGGCTCAGTACCAACAGACTTGAAATCATACGTTCAGTTCATTATTCTTAGAATTATTGATGCTACATCCAACAATTCAATTTTCGGTATGCCCAATATGATATGCCATCCTATCAGTCCAGCGGACACGCCAATTTCCGACTTCAGTTCAGGGTCGACGACGGTCCCCCCCGGGGGGGGGGGGGGGGAGGGGTCGGGCGACGTCGGACTTACGAAGTTAGGGTGTCTGAATGCCTATCACTATTTTTCTGCGATCACGGTATCGTTGGTTCAATGCACAATCCATTGCTGTGTTGCACAAGTCAAATAATGGTCAGTACTTTTTGTTGTCAAATCTCACCTTTTCCCGGGACGGGCCTTCCCAATATATTAGAATCGTTTATCCTGGTAAAAGTGCATGAATTTGGTATAAATTAAAGCTTATCGTTTGCTCCATCTTTTCCCCAAAAGGACTTTGGATATAATGGACATGTTGCATCACTGAGAAAACAAAAACAAACCTTCTCTGCCTTTGTCTAGCGAGTTGGATCGAAACAATCGTTGTCGCTGGGTGTTCAACAGTATTGGTGATCAGATGAGTCCAGTTTACATGAAAAATATTTCAATGACATGGAAATCGCCCTGTCACTTGTTTTTCTCATATCCAATCAGGATAACACCCGCAGGCTCTCAAAGTACCCTTCCTTATTGTCGTGTGGTGTTTAGAATGAGCTATATGGCCACGTGTGAGACAGTCGTGTGTGGCTACATTTCTGTGGCTGATCCCAAGGAACATGCAAGCAAGACGACTAAATTATCTGTATCTTTTGATTAGGAACATTGGTTAGCTTCCCATATTTGAAAACAATGCCGCTTCCTCAGCCTACCATGTTTAGCTACAAATGCAAACAAAATAAATCTGAAAGGTTCAAAATTGTGAAAATTGAAAGTCTTTCAGACAGACCTATTAAGATGTATCCCTATGTGCCGCACTAGCGAAGTCGAGAAATCGGGGGCTCTGGAACTGGCTTGAGCGAAAAATGGGGGTCTCTGGAACTGGAGCTAAGGCTCCAACTCCATTTCATTTGATCATGTTGATTTCAGTAACGTTAGACAGTCATATTTTGAACTTAATTGAATAGTGAAATAGTTACTGGTTAGTAGATCTACTCCGATAGTACCTGCCACTTTGTTGACATGGTTGATGGAGAAGTCTTTTTCTCTTGATTCTGACATCTCCCTTTTTAAATTTTAATGACCTCCATCTCATTAACAGGAGATGTTGACCAGAATTGATAGAAAATAAGACTCCTCCATGATCGAAGAGCGGCAGATATTATCCTGACTGACTATGAACTGATGAAATGGCGACAGGTTTACACTCATCATTAGTCTAACAGACTTAGTCTGTAGCACTTGCTTGCAATGGCAGAATGGTAAGTTGGGTCCTCAACGTCAGTCAAAGTGATACCCGTCCTGAACCTTGAATTAAACTGGTCCAAGTTAGTTCCACTTGACTAAGCACACGGATCGGTAACGGACCGTTAGCGTTACACACCGCGCATGCCACGGGGTGTGTGGCATGTGGGCGCTACCGCCGGAGATGTGGCCTAATTTTACGCGAATACTTACCAGTCAAATAACTGAACAGAGATTGCAAATGAGCCTTGTCCTTGTAGTATGACCGCGACAACGAGCTCCAAATGATATCCGAGACCTTTTTGACAAATTCCCTCGTCGCAAAACCCGACCGATAATCGCTCAAGTCCACTGAACCTTTCACTTGGGCCTCGAACTTGGCATACAGCGCCTCGACGTTGGGCAGCTCAATAACGGGAAATATGGGTTCGATGCCCATGCGGTTTTCGTCGGGCGCCTGACCCTGGGCCGAAGCACGATTGCTCGTCAGAATGTTTTCGACCATTCCCACCACGATGGACAAGACGGCCAGATTGGGTTCATGTTCCCCGGTCAGCTCAGATCGAAATATCTCGAGCACAGACTTGATATTGTCGATGGGAAAGAGCTTCCTCGTCTCATCGCGGATGCCCGCCATGATGTTGAGATGATTTTTTTTCTGGTAATACTTGATTAGTGCGCATGCGCTAATAATATATATTTAGTGGAAAAATATATACATGTACACCGAATATACACTCACAAACACCTATCTATTTTACGTTGTTCGATAGCTGCTTGGCAATAATCATCGTCTTTTCAGATGATAGATACAAGTGGTAGAATGACGTTCGTTCGAGGAAGACTTGCAATATCTTACGATTTCAATCATATTGACGACTTTGATAAACGTGTACGTGTTGGATGCATTTTGGGAACAACTGCGTGGGCGAACATATCCATGTATCGTGCTCGTCAGTCTAGTATCATGCAGTTCCAGCTGGCGCTGTGTACTGTGTAACGAGGAACTCTACGAGTGCGCTCGCGATGCTCGGTTATCCAAAGATGTTATTGTATGCCTCAGATAATTATGTAACCCCAATTTCCTCTATTAAATCACAGTTTAACAAACAGCATCTCAGTGTTTCTGGACTCCACCCAGGTTCATGTACGTCCTAGGTACAATTGCAATTGCTGAGAATCAGAAATGAGCTGGGCGGGATCGGGATTTGGAAGGCTATCTGACTCAGAATCTCGCGTCTTTTCCAGCTAGAGAAAGTGATGTCATCCTATATCACAA
>JZLH01S0049045.1:16121-32644 GCA_001188425.1 Eucidaris tribuloides
CCGAGTCATGTACGCAGGGATAATTTATTGCCTGCTGGCTGCCAATTCCAGAAAACTGTTAATGAATGCATTTTGGAACATTTCTGAAAGCAAGCATCATTTCAAATTGTCTTTTCTCATTGATGCAACGCTTATTTTTCACAAATGTGGTATCATATGAAAGAAGATAAAATTAACTTTTCAATGGTGCACTTCAATGACGAAAATACTCAGAATACATTCAAGCATGAAAGTTTGAATTTCAAATTTGCTCGTGCAAATGATTTTATACCTGTGTCCCTTCTTATCGTCTTTGCTCAGCCATGCGTGAATGGGAATCTCTGTGACTGGTATCAAATGAAAGAGGAGAAAATATGCTTTCCAACCATGTACAACTTATTTTTCATACTTGTTTTTAAGATATTGAAATATCTTCATCAATCTCGGTTTCCTTTTTTCTGGGACACACTGTATATGATAAACATACTAGCAGGTAAGTCAAATAGTCAGGCAATGATTATGCAGTACATGAGCACTGTTACATTTACTCAATGGTTGGGCAGAGCAGGGCAGATACAGATTAGCCAAGTTCATGATTATCCAGTCCAATGTCAGACTAAAAATTGCACACGAATATCCCAATGCGAATGACCTAAGAGTTGAGCAATGGTTGGTTGAGCTGCTCAGCAATTCTATAGAATTGGGTGATTGTCCTTTTGGGCATAATTTATTGGGCTTTTTAGTCAAAATATTGAAAAATGAATTGGTTAAAGGTTGGGTAAATAGGAGTTGGTAAAATGTTGGGTAAAGATGGTTGGTTAATCATTGGGCAGTGTATCTTACACTTCGAGCAAAAACACTAATGTACGCTATTGTAACCATGATACATGAAGTAGTTGGTTATGAGTAGGTTAAATTTGTGCCCAGCAATTTTAAGCGTGTTCATTAGGTCATTTCCACAAACCCCATCACTTATATCCAATATTTATACACTGACTCAGTTCAATGATGCATGCTGTTACCAAAACGGATAAATTGGGAAATGAAATATAAAGCCTTTATTTTAGTGTTATCATGGCTTTCATTAGAGTGTGGAGTTTGAGAGTTGACCTTTGCGACCTCCAAATCGCCAACTATTTAGGATTTGAGAGCCAAAACTATTTCAAATCATCAAATCGACATTGAATCTGAACTCTTTGACCACTAAAACCCCCAAACCCTAACTTTGAGCTACCTGTTGGAAAAACTAACGAAAATGCAATTTTCAAAATGGCTGCCGGTGGCCATTTTGGATTTGGAGTTAATTATATGTGCGACAAAATGTTTCCTCTGAATACTAAGCATACATTTCGAATATTCTAATTGCCCATCACTAATTTCAGTGTAATCAGAGCTTTTATTATAGCCCAATATTAAGCATATACTATGACATTGAACATTTGACCTTCGTGACCCCCAAATTGGCAGCCATCATGGATTTGAGGGGCAAGACTAAGTCAAATCGTCAAATTGACCTCGGATTTAGATTTCTTGACCTCGAAAACCCGAGAATCAGTATTTTGAACAGCGCTGTAGGCCGAACAACCAATAATGTATTGTTCAAAATGGCCACCAGCGACCATTTTGGATTTTGGGGTCTCCTGAATTCCGCCCACACTTTTGCAACTGGCATACCCGCTAAATTTTTGATTTAGACCTCTAAGAAGATAAATCGACCGAGAAACGGACCTTCGCGCTCAACGGTCACGGAAGTGCTCCAGATGACCCAACTACATTGTTTTAAGTTTAACATGATCTAAGTGTACATGTAGGTAAGAAATACAAAATAGTGAACAAATAATTCTCAGTTACCATGTTAAACATTAGACTTGGCACTTGTTACATAAATGAAGATTCCAATAATTAACGACCATGGTGGAATACATTCATGTCGAGTTGCACAATTCTTTTTTAATTTACTACCGTACATGATCTGAGTGTAAATAAGAAATAGGAAATGGTGAACAAGTAGCTTTCAGTAAGGCTAATATACCTACACAAAGGTAAAAAGACTTGCATTTGTCATAACAAGTTGAAATTTCAGGATAATATGTTTCGGAGACTGCAGTTAACAATAAGGCTATGTTTCGGAGACTTCAAACACGTTTGGTAAATAAGCAAAATTTCAGGGATTTTGACTTCAATTAAGTCAAACTTGTTTTTAATACCATGTTTAACATTAGACTTGGCACTTGTTACATAAATGAAAATTCCAATAATTTATGACTGTGGTGGAATATATTCATGCGGAGTATCCTCACTTCATAAAATTGCCATCTCGACTACCGTCTCCTACTTATACCCCCCCCCAAAAAAAACAGTCTATGTGACTAAAAACATGGCATGAATCTAGAGACATTGTACTTACTGATATATGCTTTATTTGTGGCGACCTCTGTGAAGAGAAATGAAACCTTCTTCCTGTTCTTGAACTTGACACTTCTCTTGCCACCCGTCTCCAAGATGGAGACTGGTCTTACTGACGTTTCCTTCTGCTGTGTGATGTGCTTCGTGGCTGGTGTGAGCAAGCAATACAAATCATACACATAATCATACAGTGTATTGGGACAACTCACCTGGGGACAACTCCAACCTGACAACTCTCCCAAGGGAATGTCTGGGTTTTTAAATAGAAACATTGTTAAACTCCTCCGAGGGAGTTGTCCTTTGGGCAAGCCGTCAGGTGGGAGTTGTCCTTGAGGGAGTTGAAATCTGGAGGAGTAGTCCTAGAATCATTATACAACACTAAAGTTTACTATACCATACATGATCTGAACCTGAGTGTAGGTAAAAAATAGGAAATGGTGAACAAGTAACTTTTAGTAAGGCCAATATACCAACACAACTTAGTCTAAATGATGTGCATTTATTATAACACAGTTGAAATTTCAGGATATGTTTCGGAGACATCGGTTAACAGTAAGGCTATTAGCTCCGGTGGGATTTTGTGCTAAAATTTATCTTTTTTTGTTGTTGTTGCTGTTTTTGCTTCTTCAGGGTCTAATCTATCAGAAATTGGCAGGATACAAATTTTCAGACCCCCTTCATCATTTCCTGGCGGGGGTCCTTTAACCCTACCAATCCCAAGCTATTTTGGCCCAAGGAGGCATATTGTTTCTGTTCACAATTTCTACATTTGTAGGCCAATCAAACTGAAACTTGGCACAGATGTTCAGAAAGTCACACTTTATAATACAACATCATCAACATTTCTGATAAAAACCACATCGAGCAGTATTTGTCAAAATATGATACAAATAAGGACAAAATCAATCAAGTTTGCAAAATTTTCTGGGGCACATGTATTGGATAGATCTTCAAGGATGTTGGTCTTACGTTTCCTGCTCTTTGTATCTCCCACAGAATCAGTATTTGTGCTTACTTCAGACTGCTTTATTGTAGCTGGTGTTTTCCGTTGTCGATCACTCTTTCTCATAGCCTGTTTTTTGCCTGGACATTGAAGCTATTCTTTTACTCAAATATATTCTCATATAGGCCTATACTAGTTGCGTTTTTCCTTCTTAGGGTGTGTTCACAGCAGTCAAGACATGGGTCAATGTGGGTTCAACCCGGGTCAATCCGGATAGACCCAGGTTCGTATTTCCGTTCAAAATTTAGGCGATATGAACATTCGACCCGCATCAATCCACATCGGCAAATTGGCATATCTGACTCAGAAGTTAACGTTCTCGTACCCGTGACGTAGCTCGAATCATGGTGGGTATCGATGTAAATACGCGCCAACTGTTGCTCATGAAATATCGTCGAAAACATCAGCGATATGCCAGAAGCCGAAGAAAATTGGACAGAATAAGGTCGCAATGCAAAAAATTCTTATAAGCCCATACCAAAGGTTGATGATGTCACTGACGTTTAGCGCGGCGCTGATTTCTTCGATGCATTCAGTGTGTACAAATCGTACCTAGTGGGTCCGGATCAGGGCTGCCACTCAAAATTATTATTACAGACACCACTTTTCCCCCTATGCCTCAAAAACCCAATTTTCTCCTACGAACCTATGATTTCCCCTACAAATCATCAAAAAAACATGCTTTTCCCCTACGGTAGGTCATTTTTTTCTCATAGGTATCCCCGATAACCTACGATTGGCTAAAATTCACTACAGTAGGGGGTTTCCCCTACGAGTGCAGCCTTGATCCGGATCGAAAAGGTAATTTCTGTTCACACCTAGGGGTCGTTGCGGGTCGATGCGGGTTGATCCGGGTCGAATCCTGCTGTTTTCCAGGAGTCAAATTTTCGATCCGGATCGGGTTTTTTTCAGCCTATTTTTCTGTTCACACCTGACGTTCGATCCGGATCGACCCGGGTTGAACAAAGACGTGGGGCAAACTAGCTCTACTGTGAATAATTACTTTCCTTGTTTTTGTCACGATTTGCTTTACTGCTCAGAGCACTATTTTCAGGTCTACTGTTACTTGCTGTGTTACTACTCTTACACTTTGTCAATTTGGCCTCATTTCGTTGTACCCGCTGTTGCAACTTCTTCTCCCGTTTTATTTTTCTCTTATAGTGGAGCAGATAACTGAAAAATCGTTCAGATTGTGATAAAAGCATGAAAATTGGCATGTAGAGTCATTTTGGGCCAACTATTACGAAAAGTACGCGGGCCACGCGAAATTCCAAAATGGCGATCATTTTTTCGTAGTTATTCAAAATGGCCGCCAGAATTAGTATTTCCATTAAAAAAAATGCATCCCCTTGGCCAATTTCGACAATTTTTGTGCCAAAATATATGTTTTGCATCACGTTAAATCCAAAAAGAATAATATCAGACGCCATAATCACTTCTTTCTATCATTTAAAGCGAAAAATTCATAAAAATATGATTTTTCAGGTAGAGAAATGTTTATTGAGTACAATTTCGCACAAAGGTTGGAAAGCCGGTATATTCAACCGATACATCTTTTAAATGTTGTATGCAAGTAGTAAAAGAAACTGTTGTAAGAAACAACTAGGGTGGTTTGACTTAGAATAGTCGATGGGTATGCCTCCGCAAATCGCACTCCCACACAATCTGTCAGAAATCGAAAAGCCACATGTTGTACCCAATCTGATCATTAATTCTAAAGAAGTTACCATGACAACGATACTTAATCAGACATGTTAAACAGGTCCTTGTGGCTCTTGACCTTTGACCCCTTCAACTCCAAAGTATAGGTAGTCAATTGCGTCCTCATACTACTACTCTCGACAAGTTACAACAAAATCTGATAAGCCTAATTTCTCAAGTTATCATGGTAACGAGCTCAAATCAGCCATTTTGAGGTTCTGTGACCTTTGACCTTGACGCTTCAACACCTCAAACACAATATTTTTATCAGTGACTTATAGTACATGTACACGTTTGACCAAAGTTACATTGAAATCCCATATGCTGTTCTTGAGTTTAATATTGCGGTAACAAGTTAAAACCAGATATATAAGGCCTTGTAACTTTTGACCTTTGAACTTCCAGCTAGCTTCAAAACCTAATAACTTCATCGGTGCCTTATTTTACATGCTTGACCCAAGTTAAACTATTCTTGAGTTATCGCAGTAATGAACCGAATTAGACATGTATTCGGCTGTGAGTCCTTTGGCCTTCTGACCTTTCGATTTAAAAATCTCATCAGTTCATCTTTGCGTTATAGGTTATACATTTAACTCACCCCAGTTTAATTAAAATCTAATCATAAATTGGTTCTTCAGTTTTCGCGAAAACTAGAACCGGCAATGCACCCACTGACGGATATCCCGAAAACAAGATGCCTCCGGCTGCTTTTAGTTCTTAAAATATGTTATTCAACAATATCTAAATCATTTTGCGATTTCAATAAGAAGTATAGACACTAGCAAACAAGACTGGGAGTTTAACAGAAATGCCAACATCTAATCATCATATCAACAATTGTACAATAATGGAAATGAGTAATACTTGCATCTACTACATGGGCTTGCTTATGCAAAGTATAAATATTTAGTAAAAACATCAGTTTCATAGGATTCCTCAGTTCCTTTGTTTACCAATTTATTCTCGGAAGTTGTAAAAAAAACTAATGAGAGAAATTACTTCTGGTTTTGTGTCGCAGCTGTACAAACACTGACAAGTTGTCACAAAAGATTAACAGTCATTTTATTTAGTGTATCGCAAAGAAATGTGTAATGTGTAATTCCATTTAAGTCGACAGTTTTCTGTCAATAGTTCTTTGTTTTATTTACAGTCAGAGAATAAATATGTGAAATTCTTTGTAAACGCACAAACACAACATCCCCATGAATCTGAATTGTGTATTAAATTTTTAGGAGTGTATTTCCATCGTTAATTGGATTGCTTTGTTTCATGATCACTGAAATGTTCCGAAATATATATTTTTGTGGCATATTTTCATAAGCAACTCTAATGCTTGCTGGTGACCCCACTTACTCCATCCTGTCCTAGTTCTCATATACGCACTAAATACTATAGAAGTTTACTTTCATGGTTGGGTGAATAGGCCATTACAAATTATATTATGATTTACACTGAACCAGAATACATGATGGATTGACTATATTACCAAGAGTAATTTGTCTTCCCCCCTTCCACAAAATGAATTGTTTCCCCTTCAAAGCCGCTCGCTGGCTGCGCTTGCTCAGAGATACCTCTGTAACTCACTTTGAACCAGTTATAGCTTGGGCGACATTGCATCCCGTATTAATATTTAACAAATGAGGGGGGTCGGTGGAATATAGTGCTAATCCCCAAAAGTGTCATTTTGATATAATTGATTTTTAAAGTTTGAAAAAAATCCATAAACTACGGTCTTCGGTCAGGTGTCTTGAAATTTAGTCAAATGAAAGAGTAAACATCAAAGATGACCCTCTGTGAATATGGAGAATAAAGATTAAGATAAAGTTGTAAATTTTATGTCATTTCTGACATAAAATCAGTTAGCACTCTATATATTTCTCCTGAAATTAATACACGCTTAATCCCATAGAAAATTTTGTCATTCATTAAAAAGTATTAAGTATTATTTACACAAATACTACTTTATTGAATGAGGTGGATTCTTGGGATGCTTTTAAACATAAATTTCCAAACAAAAATATATTTTTTGCTTTTCAGCATGAAAATCGTGCTAACCCACAGGTAAAAAAGTGCAAAATTGCTTTAAAATTTGCAATAAGGAGACTTATTATATATTACGACTGAAGTAAATTCGTAAAAATCTGATAATTTTTTTTTACCAGCTACCTGTATTTCATACCGAAATTGTAGAAATTGTCAAAAACAAACTTGTCGCTCTGAAATTTATGATGAATATATAGCTAACCCACAAAGCAGAAACATATTGAAAACATCTTGAAATTGTGGCTTAGTACTATATTGCTGCCGAAAAGTTGATACGTTTTTCCCTGTGTCCATTTTTATTGACCATCTTATTGGTCGAATTCAAATATTATATTTTTTACACAAGGTAGAGTGGTGGATAAGGATCGTGAAAACGTGTGTAACTCAATTTTCACAAAAGTGAGGGTTAGCACTTTATTCTACTGACCCCCTCAAATTCAAACAATTTTATAAAGAAATTTCTCCTCCAAAATCCATTACCCATGTGACATACATTTTATATGTGCAGCATTTTGCATTTCTGTAAAATGAAATTCAATTTCGTCACCGGGTGCCCAATTATAATTTTAAATCGAAAAGAGGGTTGTGGCTGATGCTGTGCTCTTGCAACTTCTTGGAGGTATAAGTCACGAGGCATAGTGCAAGGAGTCATCCAGTGGATGTGTTGGACTTCTCAAACAACAAGTGTCGCCTATAACCATAACACAAAAAACCTACACCCCAAAGCACTATATACTGATATATGGCCAACTTTCGAGTATCGGTGATGTAAAAAATGAGTTACATTGTGAGTTGTATTTGTTTATTCCAGTTTTTTTATTGCTTTAATTATTAACTAATGAATTCATTAAGTCGTTCTTTATTATGCATTTATTAACTTATTTATGTATTTATTTATTTATTTATTTATTTATTTATTTATTTATGTATTTGTTTGTCCATTTATTTATTTATTTATTTATTTATTTATTTATTTATTTATTTATTTATTTATTTATTTATTTATTTATTTATTTATTTATTTTTACTATATTCTTCTTGGGTGGTTACTGTCCAAGCTCCAGATGCTAAAGTACTTGCCTGTGCCTACGTATAAAATGCTGTTTTGGCTTACCCTAGGCCTTCGCTCTCAAGTTTGGGAACATGATACCTTTTTTTAAATAAGAACGGAATGATTGTAGCATGTTCACAAAATCATTAAGATATAGATCTGCGGTCGTTTGAAAAGTTTTGATTTCATATTCACAATTTTTCCGTAAATCTGGCAAAATATACCCATATTTCAAAAGAAAAATTCACAGTCAGGAGAAAATGGACAAAGTGCAAATTTCTGGGTCCAAACTGCTATGAAAGCTTACACTAATTTGATTGAATTCTGTATCATGTTGTCAAGAATTTGATTTTCGTTAATAAAACTATGATACCACACACATGGTAAGGATAGGTTCCATTCATACGAAATCTTCAAATCGCTCAATAGATTGCCATGTAGGCAACCCTAGGGGTAGTATAGCGCCAAAGATGCTATACTAACCCAGACCGCGGTAATTGTTGCTAGGCCATCCCACTTCACAAGCAATATCACACATTTTATAAAAATGCTGTGAATGTCCCATTTCGATACGATATTGACTATATATTGGGGCAGTTTTATGCAAAGTTTTGATGTCTTTCTGACAAAACGTTTTGAAATAGAGTAACAAACATATTCACTAAAATATCAATTTTTGGAAAAAAGCGTTAAAAACTCACATTTTTGGCCTTAAAATGCTGTCAAATTTAGCACAATCCAATCAAGTGTGGTATCATCTTGTAGAAAATTCAAATGTCTTTAAAATGACACCAAACTCATGGTTAAAGGAGGTTCCATTCAAAATCATTTTCAAAACTGCTCAATACAGGTTGCACATGGTGGCCATTTTGGAAAATGGCCCCCATAACCCACCATTTTGGAAATTTCACGTGGCCCGCGTTATTTTCTGATAGGACACCCTTCAAGGAATATCCGTGCCAAATTTGGTGCTTTTATCACAATTTCAACGATTCGACCCAAAATATGCAGTTATTTGCTCCACTATTACCCATGTAAGCTCTTCTGTGATATTCACCTCTTTTCCTCTGACGGTCTGTTGCCTTCAGTTTTTCGTATTTTCTCGGGTATTCGTCCCTTATTCTACGTCTCCATCTTGTTGATCGTGAACTCTCCATTGTTGATTGTCCAAGGTACCTATAATAAATAAAAAAGGAAAAAGGTATGTAAATTAATATTATTTATTTATCAATTTATTCATGTTTTCTTTTTAAAAATACAGGGTAGGCACATTCAGTTTATTAACTGCTTTACAAGTGCGCCCTGTATATACATATATAATACAAATGAAAATACATGACATCGTAGCAAAAGAAACGAAAAATGAAATACGTAATGAAATATATACAATTAACGACAAATATGCAATGAAATATTTACAAATTATTAACATATATAAGAAAAGCAATACAAATTTAAGCAAACGAGGATTGAAAGGCGTCTGTTATCAAAAAAAAAAATCGGTGGGGAAAATATGTGGAGAGGGATTTGCGATCAAAAAAATTATTTTACATTTGATATTTTATATGTAACGGATTCTGAAAAGATGGTGTTACACCATTGCATTAAACTTTGAGCAACCTTTCTTAAACACCTGTGGTGAAGGACTTAACTGCACTGCAATGGGAAGATTGTTAAATAAAGAACTACCCGTATAGTACATGAAAAGGGGCGTTTTTTGTATTAAGTGTTGGGGTGTAGTATCAGCAGCGTGCTATTTACACAGTAGCGAGTACGGTAATTGGTCGTGAAACGATTAAGTAATGAATTCAAGTATGATGGCAACATGTTATTTAGAATTTTAAATACAAAAACACAATACTGGTTCTTTATTCTTTGTTCAACAGTTTGCCAATTCAAAGTTGTTGTTGAAAAGCAATAACTGTCAACATCGAGCACTAAGCGCGCGTATTTATTTTGTAATCATTGGATTGTAGTCAAGTTTGTTTTTGAACAATTTCCCCCAGGCTGTACAGCAGCAATCTATATGTGGTAAAATGAGGGCATAATATCACTTGACCAAAATGCTTTGGCGGTAGTAAGTGTTTTATGCGACGAATACATCCTATTGAACGAGATATTTTACCACGTATATACGTAATATGTTCATTCCATAATAACTGCGAGTCCAATATTATTCCTAAGTTCTTGACTTTATCAGTGTATTGTAAGATTTTACCATTAGATTTTATCACAGGTTTCTTGTTCTGAAGTTTCTTTTAGGACCTAAAAAGAAAACCATGGTTTTTCCAGCATGTAAATACATTTCATTATTTTTCAACCATTTTGTAATCAAATTAAAATCTTTTTGAAGGCTGTTAAATACAACCGTGTCATCTGCATACAGCTGTTTGTCCGGTATGGCAAGCTGAGACGCCTGAATATCTCGACGTTCCGATGACCGCCGCTGTTGACGAATTGGCAAATTTGGGAAATTGCATTGCCTCCGAAAAATGACCCTAGAATCAAAACGCCTTGCTCAAAATCAATGATCTTGGTATCATTTTATTGGAAAAAGAATGTTCTAACCAATGAAATAAAAATTAGTGACATTGTGCCGATAATTGTAAAGAAATTAGCGATCATACTCGTAGCATTCTTTCTGGGCTACCCTGTATAATTGTCTATGTACTGCCTTTTCTAATATTTTGGATAAAACGGTTAAGACGGAAATTAGTCGGAAATTATTGATTTCATGTGCTCCCCCTTATGAATAGGGGTAATCCGGGCAACTTTCATTGGAATTAGTCCGGTAGCCAAATCCAGATTTGGGGCTGGACCTTGTTTTAGGGTCTATAGTTGTTTTCTTTGCAGATTATGATTCCCGAGACCATCAAGATGAACAATCGTAAAACTGACACTCTGTCAGCCTTGAGCAATTTGAGATATTCGGAAAAAAATGGCCGCCAAAATGCCCGATTTTTGTATAGAAAAGTATAAAAGCGAATTTTTGTTTTAGTAAAGGACTACCAGTTGTGTATATTTTTAGCAGTATATCACCGGAGACAAGACTGGAAGCATAAATTTATTATAGATGACGTGTTAATTTGCACATTTCCGAGAAATCACTATCTTAGTCTCAGATCCAGACCCTGTGACTTTACCTTCCTCCAAATAGACGCACAGCAGCTAGTTGAGCACCCCATGACCTGCGATGTCTGGTACATGTGGTCTCAAACACACTAATCTTACTTATAGTTATGATTCTTACAACCACTAATTTGAGTAATCTTGAAACTGTCATGTTAGAAGTGGCAAATTTCAAATAAATCACTATGTTAGTCTCAGTTCCAGACCCTGCGATTTTCCTTCCTCCAAATAGACGCATTGCGGCCGAGTTGGGCCCATATACCCACAACCAACACACTACTCTTAGTTCAAGGTGGTTGGCTAATAACAGTAATTTCTTTAGAATAGGATGAGCTCACTCTGTCAGCCTCGATCGATTTGAATTTTTGTACCCTCCCTTCTCAAAAGTATTGCAATATACACTATAACGCATACATTTTACGTTGAAGGGGTTTTTCTAAAATAATATCCTAACTCCGCTTATTATTGGAAAATTACAATTAAACTCTTTGAAAAGAAATCAAATATACTTTCTCGTTCCTTCTCCAAGGCGGAGAGATTATTAAAGGCAGGCGCACCCACGACAGAGGGGATGGAACATAAAATTCAACATTTTTTCGCCTCCCTACAGGGTTGGGTGTTAATTCCCACTAGCCTAGTAATTCGGTTTCATATTACCAATGAATCAGTTTCGATGGTTTGGAAAGACTTCCAGCAAACATAAAATATCAATGTGTTCCTCTGAAGGGGTCTCAGAGGGAAGACCACACCCCTCGAACACGAAAGTGACCTTCTATCTTCATAAGACAGTGACAAGGAGGATAAGGCTACTCATAAAAGATGACGGCTTTTTCTTTGCATCATTATATCCAGTGTACCGAGAAGTCTCATGACAGTAAATTTTCAGATGTTTACAATAGTAAACTGCCTGTAGAATAGAAAAAGAGTAAGAAATTATATCTCGAAGAGGTCTTGTTTAAAATATGGCGCGTTTCCTCCTTACCACTGTTTTATGAAGATAGGAGGTCACTTTCGTCTTCGAGGGGCGTGGTCTTCTTTCTGATACCCCTTCAGAGGAATATATTCACATTTGTTGTTTGCTGGAAGTCTTTCCAAACCATTAAAACCGTTTCATTGGTATTCTGAAACCGAATTACGATGCTAGTGTTAATTAACACCCTATACCCCTACGGGGAGAAAAAAGGTTAAAATTTATGTTCCATCCCTGTCGTGGGCGCGCATGCATTTGATAATTTCTCCGCCTTGGACAAGGAACGAGAAAGTATATTCATTGATTTATTATTATTTTTTTAAATTGTAATTTTCCAATAATAAACGGAGTTAAAACATAAGTTCAGAAAGACCCCTTCAACGTAAAATGTATGCGTTATATTGTATGTTGCAATACTTTTGAGTAGGGAGGGTATAGAAATACAAAATGAATTTTTGTTTTAGTAATTGATTACTAGTTGTGCATGTTTTTAGAATTGCATTACTTGAGACAAGTCTGTTCGTGTTGTATAATAACAGATCACATGTTAATTTGCATATTTACAACTAATGTTAGTTTCACTTCTAGACCCTGCGACTTTATATTAGTCCAAATAGATCAACAGCGGCTGGGGGGATAATGTCGCTAGTCATAAGGACAACTATCAATAAGGACCGATGTTTCATAAGGGCCGTTATTCCATAACGTGTAATTTCGCTATACGCTGAAGGGTCGCTATTCATAAGGGAAATAGGGTCATTATTCATAAACTATATAAGGGACGACAAATTATCATAGGGATTGCCACCATAATATTAGAAGAGGGTCGCTATTCCATAATCGAAGAAAAGGTCATAAAACTATAAGGACCGGCTATTCATAATAGATCATAAGTGTCAACTATACAATAATATAGTCATAAGGGTCGCTAATTCATAATACAAATTAGGGTTGTTAATCGTATACATGGGGTCACTACTCATAATCAAAGACGAGTTTTCGGACTGACTCATAATAGGAGAAGAGGGTCAGTATTCACTAAGGTCAATATGCCATAAGGGTCGATTATTCATAATGGAAGAAAGAGGGTCGCTAGTCCAATAATCGCAGAAGAGGGCGCTAGTCCTATGGAAAAAGAGGTTCGCTATTCATATCGAATAGAGGGTCCGCTAGTACATAATGGAAGAAAAGGGTCGCTATTACATGAATCAATAGAAGAGAGTCGCTAGTTCATCAACATAAAAGAAGGGATCGCTATTCATAAATCAAAGAAGAGAGGTCGCTATTCATAATGTAATGGGAAGGTTGTTATTCATAATCATAAGAGGGTCTCTATTCTACGAAGAAGAGGGTCGCTATTCATAATCGAAAAAGAGGGTCCGTAGTCATAATGGAAGAAAGAGGGTCGCTATTCAATAATCAAAGAAGAGGGATCGCATAGTCATAATCGAAGAATGAGGGCGTGTTAAAGTTCATAATCAAATAGAAGGGTCGTATCATAATCAATATATGCGAGGTTCGCTACTTTATAACGAAAAAGAGGGTCGCTATCATGATAAGGATGAAGAGGGTCGTTAATTCAAATAAAATAAGAGGTTCGCGCGCTAATTCATAAGTATGGGAAGGGTCGCTATTATTCATCAATCATAACTGAGGTATCGCAGTTTTGCAATGAATGTATGGGGGGTCGGCTATTATAATCACCAAATTAAGGGTTCGATTACTAATAGCGCGTCGCAGGGGGAGTACGCGCATATTTGCGTATTTAATTTTTCAATAGCCAGGCTCAATTAATTTTGGGACAACTTAATGATAAGACGGTAAAAACGGTCGCGTAAGTTTTTTTTTTCTCATTACATAATGAAATAGAGGTTGCTATTCATAATCAAATAAGAGGTTTCGCATATTCATAATATATGGGAAGGGCGTTAATTCATAATCAAATACGAGCTTCGCTATTGCCATAAATGCGAAATAGACGGGTTACGCTAATCATAATCAAAGAAGAGGGTTCGTTATTCATAATTCATAAAAGAGGTCGCCCTAAATTTCATAAACTGAAAATAGGTCGGAAGTCATAATGCGGACATGGGGTCGCTTTTTCATGAATCGAAGAAAAATAGTTTGTATTAATAATGCGAACAAAAAGGTCGGAAACCATCATGAAAAAAAAATAAAATATACGGTCGTTATTTACTCTCGAAGAAGGGTTGGCATTCATAATGAGAAGAGGGTCAAAGCAATTTCAATGTATAAAAAAAAGGGAAATGGGTGAAAACAGAATCCGACGTACTCCCCACATTACTAAAGCAACTTCATCCAGTGGCCTAAATAATCAAAAGACGATGTCTAATCTACAAATGACATTTTATTGCACACAAAAAAAAACCTTCCTGGGAGGCAGGAAAGGGATTTGTGATCCATATATCCTCCTTTTCCCCCAATTAGTTCTTTGGTTCGCATCTTCCTTTTGGACGAGGGAAAAGTTGCGCGGGGGGAAGGGGATGTCCTAGGGGGTAGTTGTCTGCGGATATGGGCTTTGAAATTCCAGGGA
Source organism: Eucidaris tribuloides (assembly GCA_001188425.1). NCBI lineage: Eukaryota > Metazoa > Echinodermata > Echinoidea > Cidaroida > Cidaridae > Eucidaris > Eucidaris tribuloides. The sequence continues at coordinate 30,958 of JZLH01S0049045.1, forward strand.
TAAATTAATTTTTGTTTTACTTTTGGGTAAGATATCAAGTCCTCGTAGCCAAATTTCAATACATGTACGTGGTTTATGTATTGTACGCATGAGTTTGTGACACCGATAGTTGGGCGAAATATACAGGCTGAAGCAAAGCTCAAATAACTTACAATAAAGGCTTGTAAAACACAATGACAGCTTAAAGGTAAATGACATGATTGAGGGTAGTCCTCAACTTGAGCTGAAACTACTCTAGAATTAAGTAAACTATGCAAGGATTCTGCTGTTAATATTTTGTAGTCAAACATTGACTCATCTAAAAAAGCTAACGTCAATATTGCTTCTGGTATTGTGTGGCTCCCTATGGATCTTATTTTAATCTGGCCCAGATAAAATTAAAATACTAGTATGTTTATGCTTGATTCTCCTTAAGTAAACAAATTAGCGGCAAATCCTTCCAGCTGTGAGATCCATTTCAGCCAGTGTACAGTTGGTATATATTTCAACTAATTTAGTTCTTGGGGCATTTTTTAATTGTTCCCAATCATGTCATTAACTTTTAATACTTTTCAGATGACATTGTAGTATTAATCAATTTGCACGTTATTCAAAAATCAAAATCACCTTCTCTATAAATCATACATTTACTTTAACACCCAGGAATTATATTTTAACAGTTCTTTCATTATCTTCTTTTCAATGTTAAATATTTTCCAACTATTAATTATACTTAGTTGCTGTGATCGCTATTAATTAGTCGCCACAATGTTCTATTGCAAGTCGTCATTTCGAAGGTTCAATATTCCGAAAGATCGTTTTTTCAAAAGATCCTTTTTCAGAAGGATCAAATACCTCGCAATTTGTAATAAAGAACCCCATTTTATTCAGGTACACACGGTACATGTATGTGTTTGGACTAACGAATCTTTCGAATAATGCCCCCCCCCCCCATATTCGTTCCTCAGACTAATTGTGTATTTCATGATGTTACTCCATACAGGGTGGCCCAGAAATAATGCTACGAGTATGATCGCTAATATCTTCATCATTGTCGGCAAAATGTCATTAATTTTTATTTCGTTGGCTAGAACATTCTTTTTCCAATAAAACGATACCCAGATCATTAATTTTGAGTAAGACGTTTTGATTCTAGGGCCATTTTTCGGAGGCAATGCAATTTCCAAAATTTGTAAATTTTTCAACAGCGGCGGTCATCGGAACACCGAGATATTCTGGCGTCTCAGCTTGCCATACCGGACAAACCGCGACGACAATGGAGACATAGCTCGCATCGTCTTCCTTATGAAAGCGAAGGCATTCCAACCCTTTAGAAAAGAATGTTCTAACCAACGAAATCAAAATTCATGACATTTTGCCGATAATGATGACGAAATTAGGGATCGTATCCTTAGCATTCTTTCTGGTCCACCCTGTATACCCCTTTATAATCCATTAACATAGTTGTCTTATTTTACCATAATCACTAAAATATTAGGTGAAACTGGTCTGTGATTATCGAAGAGACGTTCGGCAGATATCACCGTTTTACAATAAATTTTGATTATGAATAGCGACCCTCTTTTTCGATTATGGATTACGACCCTCTTCTTTGATTATGAATAGCGAACCTCTTCTTTGATTATGAATAGCGTACCCTCTTTTTGATTATGAATAACGACCTCTCTTTGATTATGAATAGCGACCC
>JZLH01S0049045.1:41544-51658 GCA_001188425.1 Eucidaris tribuloides
CGTATTTCATTACATATTGCATAACTATCGTAAAGGGTTTTATACACGCCAGGAATGTAACTCAGTTTGTAAGATAATGTCGGAAAAACTGAGATTTGAAAGCCACAACATACTACACACAACCATATAAAACTGAAGAGAATGGAAAAATCCATCTTAAAGAAAAGGCTCTCAGTCATTATATCAGTCATAAAGACAAAAAGAAATGATAGGCCTAATGGGAAGAAAGATGGGGTGATTACAAAAGGATGACATAAAACTCGGTTGTGGGTATGGAATGCACTCCTTTTGAATTTGGAAATCATGGAGACGGGCTGAGTGGCTCACCACAATACAATCAAGAAGAGTATGGAAATAGTTGTGGACGAGCGACTCGGATCCAACATCAAACCAATAATACCAATCATCATTAGGAACAAAGTCGTATTGCTCAACGAACAAACACATGATTCAAAGAAAGCAGAGACATGGGCCAAACTTCTGAAAAGTGAATCCCCTTTTTTGCAAGACGGTATGTTGCATGCCAAACAAGAGATGAGGAAAAGACAATTTCTTCAGCCATGAAATCATCCATTTCTACCACTCTTTCTTTCTATGGAGAGTTACATCTGGGAAATAAGTTGGATCTCATGGAGTGTCTTAAACAACATGTCAAGTCCTCATGTGATTTAAGGCCAGGGACGGATGTGATCATCATGGATGGTGTTGTTGTGAACGTTCTTAGAATTGGACATTGAAAGATATTTGGCAACTGTGCTGCTGATGTGTTTGTCCCACACATCATAAAAAACAACACAAGACTCAGCGAGTATATAGTTTCTGGTATTAACACTTGACAGCCGTTTAAAGGCACGAACCAGAAATAAGCATATGGGACCTAGCCAACGTAGCCATGTTGAGGTGTCCAGTCCCGTGCCAAAGATCTCGCAACAGTATTCCTTTTGCTTGAATGGCAACAAGATGGAATTGCTCAAACTTCTCAATGATGCATTAGTTTTGAGTGCATCAGTAGAAAAACTTCTGTTGTTAATGACGGTGCCAGTGTACTATGTTTACCTGCACAAGATACATCCAGCATTACCCCCTGCAATCATGAAGGAGATTCCAAGATCATGGTACATGTTGCTGATGCCGTCAGACAGGGCTTTCACAAGATTTTTGATCAGACCATAGACTGTGATAGAGTTGTGCCAGCAGTAGCACCTGTACAGCAGCTTCTTGCTTGCTTTCGGAAGTGCCAAGAACTTTCACTACATCACAGCTCATAAGATAGTGTCTCACTTGGTCCACATAAATCATCAGTATTCCCAGTGTCCCATGTTTTCACACTCTGGGACACCATGTCCTATTTGTCCAAGTTGGAAAGAAGACAGCATGGGGAAGTGTGGGAGCTAGACACATGACAAACTCCCTGGAGCCTTCTATGAGCTGCACAGTACACCAAAACAAGTATTTGAAGAGACAGAGGCTTTTCTAGAATACCTCACCATCCTCCGCTGTTAGAAAGCTTGTATTCACACGAAAAGGACGTCACATGTCGGCTTTTCCTCCCACCAAGGCTACATTACAGCAACATAATCAGGAGGGCAGCATTGCGATGCGGGCACTATTGGGGACCTGCTACTACGACATGCCGCCAGTTGCCCTCCTCTTCTGTGTGGATGTAGACTTGCCTAAAAGAGTGGAGGCCCCTATGGACAATGTATCCTGCCCAGATCTGCTGGAGTGCCATGTAGGAGCAGGTGTAGAGAAAGCAAATGTGTATGAGTGCACTTCAAATGCACTGTTTATTGCATGTATGCACAGGAGATTGTTACAATGCCTGAAACTAATGACTTATTTATTGTTGAGACCAAAAACAGCTGGTTGTGTTTATAAATGTATTGCCTAACAAATTGCTTAATTTGATGGTATATACACGTAAAACACCATAGCATTCACTCTTTCCAGAAGATATGCATTCTATGGATCCCATAGGTAGGGATTGTTCTCATCATGTACACAGCTTGCTGCTATGGTATATAAGTCACTAAGCAATTAGATAAATTACATTATTTGTCAATTAACATTGATCGATGACATTCTGTACAATTTATAACATACCCGAATACATCTCTGCTGCAATTATTAGGTTGAAACATTTTACAAATAAACAATTAAGATATACTTTATGGTATATCCGTTGCCTAGCAACAAACAAAACTGTTTTTTCTGTTGACAGTTACAGTGGTGGCTTCGAATCATGTTTTCAGATAGTTTTGATGCTAAAACATATAGCATCATCCTTTCGAAGTGGATAATATATGCTTAAATGGCTCGTTGCTATGGTTAATAAGTTTCTTAGCAACCGTTGCTAGGAAACATGCCATATCCGTTGGCTCCACCTTTGAAAATAATCAGTATAGGCCCAAATATAGTTGTGCCAAATTTCATGCTTTTATCATTAACTGAACAATTTCAGCCATATTTTGCACCGATCGCCTAGACTAACGTGTGATTGTCTTTCCTCCTGTAGCGTTTAGTAGAGCAACAACATGTCCATGTAAATTAATGTTTATCATATTTCAATCCACTTGTATTCCAAATCATATTTCAAGGTTTTCAAACCAGCACTTATTTATTTTGTTAAATACGTGATCATTAGTCATGCAGAGATGCCAACCCTTACGGATTTTTCTGGGAGGTCTGGTCTTATTACAGTTATTAGGCGGTACGGTAAACGAAAAGGTTACATGTTAAAAAAATGAGATTAGAGTGCGAATGAGAAAAATATTTGAAACAGTTGAACCAACAGTTTTCTTATTGTTCCGTCACTGACCAGTGAATGTAAACACGGCATTTGCATTACAATTTGGGCATTGCATTCAAATCACTTCAGTAACCAAGAAATTTGGTACAGTAGTTTCATTTATTTTGGCCATGCATGTTCTGTTATTAAAATCTACGTGTTTGTTGACGAACGCACCGCCTAATAACTCTAATAAGACCAGAACTGCCCTGGAAAAATATATACTGGTTGGCATCACTGGTCATATAGTGTAGCATAACCCTGATCAATACTTCAGTGTATTTAAGATGTGTTTGTTTGCTGAATTTTACCATTTCTCAATTTTTCAACATCTCAATTTCTCTACTTTACAAACAAGGCATAAGCGAGATTGTTTCTCGCCCACCCGTGACTAGAGAACACAAAAATTCCCCAAGTACATACTATCAAAAAACCCATGTTTGACGTCACAAGTCTTGCAGGTTAATTTAAAGTAAACATTGTGGAGCTTCAAATCAAAAATATTGTCAAATTTATCCGAGCTACATAGTAGTGCTTGAATGGACAAGTAAACCCCTAGAATACAAAAGTTTGGAAATTTATTCTGCCACTGGCAAGATATGAATGAATAAATAATTTGTACTCGGGGCAATTAAAATAAAATAGCGTAGATCTACATACAGTAAGTCTATGGGGGATATGGGCAGGTAAATCCGGTCAACTTACGATTTTCACTTTTTTGAAGCACTAAATAATCATTTTGAGATGAATTTTTTTCAGGGCTTCATTTTTAGACCGTATCAAAGACACTTGGAGCATGGAGGATTATGTAGGTCACATTTTTTTAAATGGGGTAAATGTTAGCCAGTGGCTTAAATGTTTGATCTCACCATGTGACCTCTGACAGCACCACAACATGATGATACCTCTAGTGCATTTGTCACCTAAGTTTGGTCGCCATTGGACGAACGGTTGCCAAGTTATGTGTCATAAGAGAGTCTTGCTGATAAACTTTAACGTTTGACCTCAAATGACCTTTGACCTCACCATGTGAACTCCAACAGCACTACAAGATGATGGTATATCCTTAATGCATCTATCACGTTATGTATCATATAAGAGAGTCTTGTAGGTAAACTTTAACATATGACTTTAAATGACCTTTGACCTCACCATGTGACCTCAGACATCACAACATGATGGTACTCCTAGGTGCATCTGGGTCATTCAAATCACCAACAAAAATAAATTTAAATCGTACCGATTCCAAATTTGCTCATACATGTACTTAGTATATACGGTAATTGACATCATACAAGCCAGAATTTTAATTTTCAGCGCAGTTCGCATTACGGTTCTTGCGCTGACACACCCTTTATTATCATTTTTGGCCAAAATGGGCGTGGCCGCCCATTTTCTAATGGTCATTGTGCGGTAACGAGCGGTCCAAATTTGATGTGAGTAGTATCATTGGAATGTGACATTACTTTTTACATTGGAGCAAGTTTAACTATGATGACCTTTTGACCTTGAATTAAGCCACGTGGGTCAAATTATTTTGAGACGAAAATCAGTATGCATTATATTCAATACCTCTTCTTCAAAATATTAAAAACCTGGAGATATGTTATTTTTTGATTGGTTTCTGTCTGTTCTAAAAGCTGGCACATCTGATGGTTCCTGAAATTTATACAGTCCTACACATTAGATTTTAAAGATTGTGTCAGGGATGTGCAAGCCCATTACTTCCCTTCATTATTACTACCAAACGGTAATGTTGATAGTTTGAGATCCATACGTCATGAATTTGTTGTTTTATGAAAAAAACTAATAACGACATGTAACCAGATTGATGTTCTTTCCGTGAGTTTCAATTTTGCTCAAACTGCTAATCGCGGTTATGTTTATCGTCGCACGACCAGCAGAGCGCACTGATATGGTTAAACGGCTAACCTCCACACGACCTTTGATCGGACAATTTTGGAAAGGCACGTGCACGTTTGACGTCGCAGATTTTTTTGAAATTGCTTCTGAGTAATTTGAAAAAGGATGAAGTTTAACCGTCCAGATTTTCACCAAAACTCAATATTTTACCCCAAGTCTCTATGAGGTGTTTATTTGTATTAATCTTACATTGGGTATGATTTCAGCTGATTTCATTTATTTAGGTGTTTTTTGACGTGCAAATGAATGACACAATCTTTAATGTTGGATGTTGCACAACTACTCTCAGATACTTGTGCATAACTGCATACATGTATGCTCATACCCAGAAAACTGTGACCTTTTTCACAGTTTCTGAAGATTAATTTTTACTATGTAGTTGTAATGCTACCAGAAAATTACTGAATGAAGCTCACTCAGAGAGTGGAAGTGACAGAAATATTGATAAAAAAATGAAGGGCCTATTTGGACACAAATGATTCGATTCTTTAAAATATTGATTAGAAATATGGAGTTATTTCCATATTGCATACAAGTAATCATCAAGTTACCTTTTTTTGTGTTAAAAGTTTTTGGAGCATTAGGAATTAAATATGACAGACATGACAGATAATAATAGTTGGTTTCTTATGCTATTAACAGTCTAGTTATCAAGTTGAGCAACGTTCCAATCTGGATATATTTTCTATATAGTGTGTCGCTGTCTGAGATTGTTTTATTGATAATGATGTTAGCAGAGAAGTTCTGATGTTGCGCAAAATGTTTTTGCTGCTATCCAGCACATGATTTTGTTTTGTAGCCAGTTGAACAGGTTCTCTGTTACGTACCTGAGGATGCATGAAATGCTGAAATTGATGTGGTAGTCACAAATTCCTGTAAGACTTCTTAAATAAACCAAACAATGGGAATCTTTGGAATTGGCAGCAGAGAAACGTTAGTTCTTCATTTTGATTTGCACTGCTGGTTCAATTACTTCATCATGGTGTTGAACCTGTACATTCTTCATGGAAATAAATTTATTACCAGTAAAACATTTTGTGCAACAAAATTACTCCTCTGCTAACAACATCATCATCAAAACAATTCATCTCGCAACAGTGATGCAGCAAGTATTAGAGAATAATATCCAGATTGGTTTATTTTCCAACTTAATTTCTACAGACTGTTAGAAGCAAGGCATCAAGCATTATCATCGGTCATGTATGGTTCTTAATACTCCCCAAATTTTGACTTGAACATTTCTTAAATTGTATGTATTATATATGTACGTGTGCAAATCTTCATGGAAATAACTATATATCAGTAAATTTGAAATAAGATTCTTAAAATGATTTTTTTCTAAGAACTGTATTTGGGGTAAACAATCATGTATACAGAGTCAGTATGTACATGTAATTATCAGGATAACGTATTACTAATACTCACTTTGTAAGTGAGCTCATTCAGCATTTATCTGGCAGCATTACACCTACATGTACATTTTCAGCAGGATTCCCACAGAAATTTGAAAACAGATTTCCATGACTCTTCCATGACAAAATTGCTGCTTGCATGACTTTCTTTCTGGCATGGTTTCCAAAATCAGACACGTTATGATAGCCTCCACCTTCTCTCACAGCCATCCGTTCCACCCACTATCTTACTACAGGGTTCCCACAGAAATTTGAAAACAGATTTCCGTGACTGTTCCACGACTTTTCGAAAAAAAATTCCAAATTCCCTGACTTTCCATGACCACAAAATTTTCCAGGATTTTACAGGATATCCCATGACTGTGGGAACCCTGCTTCAGAATCTGTGAAAGAAGTCAAAGTTCTTGTATGAGTGTACATGTATACATACAGGTACACAAGTACATGTGTGAGCATGTGTGTATATCTAACACTAAAATCTATGTACATGTACATGTATGGGACTGTATAAATTTCAGGAAGCATCAGATGTACCAGCTTTCAGGAAAGGTAGAAACCAAACAAACAAGGACAACGAAAAGCGTAGCATCCCCTCACCGGGTACATACAGCATACATATGCATATTTAATGAAGTATGAACTTTCCCCTTTGGCATACACACTTGAAGATCAAAATTTGTCTGAAATTACTTAAGTCATTGAATGGAACTTGTAATTAGCTATTCATACATATTTAATGAGCTATGAGCTTTGACCTTCGACGTAAGTGTACATTATCGAAAATTAAATTGAATTTTGATACTATGTATGACAAGATCAAGATTTGACCAACATATCACTGGCAAAAAGTACATTGTATCTTTATTATCAGTTTTGACCTAGAACCCTGTATATTTCACCATTTTTGAAAAAAGCAAATTTTTGCACATTTTTGCCAAAAAATAACTGTTTTGGGGTGACAACAATTGTCTCCACCTACTTTGAAATGTATGTAATATCTACAAAATATCCCCTGTCTTTATTAAAATTCAAATTCAATATGTCAGAGTATACTTAAGTGAAGTCTTTCAACTGAAATTCTATTTGCTTCAGTTTACTGCAGACTTTACATGTGGAAACCCCTCGAAATTGCTTTTTGACAAACAATACCCTCAAAAAGCCCCCCTTTTTTTTTAGAGTGATACATATTTTTGTCCACTATAAAATATGATGAGAAGAAGCTAGCGGGCTGAATTTCCCCTCATTTTGTGCAGAATTTAATTAGCTATAATTGAATTTTCCTAACAAATAAATAAACAGGAGAATTTTGCAAAAAAAAAAATACCCTTACCCCTTGATTTTAAAAAGTGTGTAAAAAAATCAGGGCATTTCGCACAAAAAATATTTTTGGAAAACCAATGAAGCTACACTATAGGCCTGATAATCAAATAAATTATGCCCCTTATATTTCCCCACACACGTCATGTAAGGATTAGATTTCTGATATGGTAGCCAAAAAACTTTTTTTTTTCAAAATAAATCTTTTTAATTTATGGATGTTTTCTCTTCTGAAACCTGGTGCAGAGTTATTTTTCTCTTTCGGTTGAATTAATTTTCAATTTAAAAAAAAATACAAATTGCATACATTACTTGATAATAGCTTCGTCTATACGTGACAATAACCCCGAGGAGATAAATATTTCCCCAATATTCCACCGTCGTCTATACGCGAGCTCGGGATCAACTTTTGGGTCATTGTTATTATAATGAATCTCAGTTAGGTCTGACATCTTTTGAATTCCTCACGCTTACACACAAACTCCGATCAATAGGCATTTTCATACTTTATTCAATTAAATATATCTTTTCTCTTCCTTAGCCTAGTGACGAACTATTTCTAGTCGTGTCTACACGTTCGGAATTAATCCCAGGGCTTACCCCAGGTTCCTTAGAGTCTCAGGAATTTGGAGTTAAAGTCGTCACGAAATTATGCAAATTCAGAGTTATCGTAGGTTTCACGGTTTCACGGTTTGGTTGTTGAAAAGCTCCAGCAGGAACATCACTCAACGTTGAGGAATAGAGGTCAGGTAGAGAAGACCATCCTAGTCGAGCTGGAGGCTATTAAGTTTAATGTTGAACAAATGTGAATCACTGATTGATGTGAGATGATATGGTAAAGAGTTCCAATCCCGTGCAGTATAAGGAAAAAAAGACTTCTGGAAACAGTTGGTACGTGTAAATGGAACTTCGAGAGATAACGGGTTAAATTTCCTTGTGCTGGCTGCGTTGGGGTCCCGCTTATTGAAGTTAAGGTGACATTCGAGTGGAAGGTTGACATTATTATCTTGTGTATCATGGTCAGTCTGCTTCTACGTCTTCTAAGCTGAAGAGTAGGGAGCTCCAGTGAATTGAGCATAGCTGTAACTGAGCTTTCCTGACTGCAATTATTCGTGATGAAGCGGGCTGCTCGTCTCTGTACTACCTCAACTTTCTGGATATTTTTCTTGGTGTGAGGATCCCAAACGGTGCTACAATACTCGACGTGAGGGCGTACCAAGCTTTTATAAGCCTGCATCTTAACTTTCTGAGGAGCTGTTCCAAGATTACGACGTAAAAAAACAATCGTGCTGTTAGCTTTAGAAACTGCCTTGTCAACATGGTGGTTCCACTTCAAATCTGATGAAAGTGTGATACCTAAATATTTGTGTTGTTTACTACGATGGAGGATATACCCAGACAATTTATATGAATATTCAATCTTGTTATTACGACGAGAAAAACAAATGACACTACACTTGTCAGTTTTGAAGGACATGAGCCATGTAGAGGCCCATTTCTCTAGTAATTTCAAATCCTTCTGTAAAATCTCACAATCGACGGAGGAAGCGATGGGACGATAAATCACACAGTCGTCAGCAAATAAACTCACTTTCGACTTCAGACCCTTGGGTAAGTCGTTTATATATAAAAGGAAAAAGAGCGGGCCGAGGACCGTGCCCTGAGGAACACCGACTGAACTCGTACTGGTTTGGAGCTTGCTCCCTGATAACTACTGACTGCTGTCTACATGTGAGAAAACGAGTTTATCCAGTTGTAAAGAGGTCCAGATATACCATAATGTTGAAGTTTGTGTAGTAAACGTCTGTGGGGCACGGTGTCAAATGCTTTGGCAAAATCGAGTATAACTGCATCTACTTGATTCTATGCTCGTTTGCTTCCCAGATGTGATGAACAGTGGTAAGGAGTTGAGTTTCGCAAGATCTCTTGGTCCGAAATCCATGTTGAGCGTCATTGAGGGCATTGAACATCTCAAGATGGTTGATAATATGACTGTAAATTGCGTGTTCCATTACTTTCCAGCAAATTGAAGTTAAAGAAACGGGTCTATAGTTAGCTGGATCGGTCCGGCTTCCCTTCTTAAAGATTGCAGTGACATTGGCGCAAGTCCAGGCTCTAGGTAATTTACCTAACTGGATGCTGTGATTACATATTTTGGTCAGGATCGGGGCGATTTCTGCTGCACAATTATGAAGAATAAATGGATGTATGCCATCCGGGCCCGGGGCCTTGAATGGAGAAAGTCTCTGAAGTAGTTTGAATACTCCTTGTGTGTGTACTACCAAGGGTGCAATATTTGGAAGTTTGTTGACCTTGGGTCTTGGTAAACTCGACATAGGGTAATCATTTTCTTCAGTGAACACAGATTTATATTGGTTACTTAAAGTTTCTGCCTTGTCGGCCGCTGAGGTTACTAGGTGATTCCCATTCCAAAGAGATGAGATCCCAGAGTTATCACGACGCCTATTCTTGATAAATGACCAGAACCGTTTAGGGTTACTATTGAGGGCATCAAAGATTGTTGTAGATAAATATTCATGTTCGGCCTTTTTGATCTGCTTTTGGAACTCCTTCCTAAGTAACAGTTGTTTGGAAGATGTGCCAGTTACGTTCTAGGGTGTTGTCATCAGCTTCCGACATGAAGGTGGTAGCAAATTCCTTGAACCTGGCTTTT